>JAHKKF010526994.1:1361-19211 GCA_019740295.1 Labeo calbasu
AAGTCTAAAATGTGACACATTTGCTTGAAAAATGTATTTGTGCTCTACTCTTTAATCACATGCCACTTTATTTTGTTACATAACACAGAAAATGAATATATCTTGAAGTCTGGCTTAAGTGTCCACATACTTTTCGGGGCAACTGTAATGTTTAAACTCTGAGTTATTTTTTTATATTTGACAATGTAGGCGTGTTTGAACACAGCATGGGCTACGCTCCAAAGGCCAGACGGGTCTAGTTTTTATTTTACATTACTGTGTCTTCCAGAAAGTACTCTGTCATCTTGTTCTGAATGTGTTCGTTTTATTTGGCTGACCCAGCATTTCAAGCTGAAGTCCTGACATGTAAATATAGCAAAGTGAACAGGATATGAACAGTTTGTTCACATTTTTAAACTTAAATGACATTTTGTTATTTCTTTAAGGTAAAGAACGACAGCACTTTTGAGCACAAAACAGAAGGGGCCCCAGTTGAGGCCAGTTTTGTGTTCGGACAGAATATGAGGGACAGAGCAAAGGTTTGATTCGTTGTGTCCGATGTTCTCTGTGTGATTGTCTCAATAATATTAAGGCTGGGATATTCATTGAATTTTTAGTACAGTTTTTTTGCTGGGAATATAAATATGAAGGAATGATTTGATGCACTTTTTACTTTTGTTTCCCAGTCTTTCCTTGACTTTTGGGTATGGAAGCATTTAGACAAATATTTTAATAGCATCTCTTTTTTTTAAACTTTAATAGGAAAAACATTTCAATCAGTTCAAACAGTTCAAATAAGATTTTGAACAATTCCTAAGTGTTTTGTTTGCATCATCAGTCAAAAATGTTCACAAAAGTCCCCACATAATATGTATTAGATTTATTAGATATTAAAAATACATTGTCCTGTTCAAATTTGGGGTCAGTAAGATTTTTTTTTTTTTAATCTTTTGATAATATAGTTGTCTTATTCAACAAGAACACATTAAATAAGTCATCAAATCACTGTAAAGATATTTATAATCATACAAAAAAAAAGCATCACTTTTTCCACAAGAATATTAAGATGCACTACTGTTTTCAGCTGTGAAAATAATCGGATATTATTTCTTGAGATTAAATCAGTGTATTAGAATGATTTTTGGAAAAACGATGCTGGAAATTCAGCTTTGACTCACAGGAATAAATTACATTTTAAAATATATTCAATTAGAAAACAGTTAAATTGTAATAATATTTAACAATATTACTGTTTTTACTGTGGTGAGCAGAAGAATCTATATTATTATATTGCTTCATATAGATGACTAATAATGAAATATCACTTTTCATTGTTATTTAAATAAAAAAAGAAGCTGGGAAGACTACACGTGATGAAAACCACTGAATCACAAAAATAAACCATTTTAAAGCAAATACATAAGAGATGTTATTTTATGATCATTTTATTGATTTTATGATTTCATCCTTTTTACAGTAGTGTATATTGTTTACTGTAATATTTAAAAAAATCAAGATTTATCTATATTCCTCAGCTCTGATTCTTAATAATTCCTTATTAAATTTTGTTTTTATTAGTGTTTTTGTGTTGGTGTTTTGTTGAAAGTGTAATTGTATATGCTGCAGGTGGCCAACAGCCGTCTCTCATCTGAAAGTGGCGATTGTCTTTTGGCAGAAAATTCAGAGGAAACAAATTACTTTTTGCAATACATCACTTCCAGGTATTGCAGTTCAAATGTTCATATTCGTTTTTTAAAGACATTTTTACTAATCTCCTCAGGCAGAAACTTGTAACTTTTCCTGGCATCAATATTGTTTGTCATAGTCCACAAAAACCTGACAGCAGCAATGCCAACAGCGTAAAGTTTGTCTTTGGGCAGAACATGTCGGATCGTGTCTTGGTAAGACAATAAATTCTCTGTAAACTTTGATGTGTTTATCATGATTTGGCATGGTCAGGTCATCGAAGATCACAGTTCCTGAGTTGTTTATGCATCGCACCCTTCCAGGCGCTGCCGAAATTCAGCACTGAACCTCCAGGGGGCAGTAGAGAGCCTCAGCCAGAGATGGGCCTGTTCAGCCAGATTTCCTCCTCGCAAGATCAAACCGTAGAGAAGAGTATGTTTTCCAGATCCAATAACAAATTAGGGCTGACAAATATCATGTTGAGTTTTGAACTAACGCAGAACAGCAGTTATTTGAAATGGAAATCTTTTGCAACATTTTTAATGTCTTTACTGTCACTTTTTATTAATTTTAGGAGTCCTTGCATAATGAAATGCATTAAATGCTCTTAGCCTAAACTTTTCAGTGGAGGTATAAATGACATTTTCTACCATTGTTTTAACAGAACACTCTTGCGCCACTACACTAAATCATTGTTTGAAGTTTCTTCTGTGGTTTTATAAAATGTGCTGTAGGTGACAGCACAAAAGAGTCTCTGGAGGAGTCTGCGGCGCGACACGAAGCACACAAACCCCAGAAGTGTTTGTTAGAACGGGTGGAGGTCAGGACAGGAGAGGAGACTGAGAGCAACGTGCTGCAGGTGAGAGCAGCTTAGACCTCTGATCCATACAGACAAGCTTTAATACAAAGATACATGAGAAAATGATGCTGCTCTGTCCTGTGTGTTTTCAGATGCAGTGTAAGTTGTTTGTGTTTGAGATGACGTCTCAGTCGTGGGTGGAGAGAGGATGTGGAGTGCTCAGGCTCAATGACATGGCGTCCGCTGATGACGGCACCTTACAGTCCAGACTGGGTAATGCGCTGCTGATGTCATAAAAGGCCTTGGCCATATAACCTTCACAGTTCAATATTTTAAATTTCATTAAAAACAGTGCATTTTCAAACAGACAAAGTAGTCTGCGGATTTTGTAACTGACACAAGGGGGTGCTAATACTTCTGTTTTATCAGCCATGGGTGCTGAAGGTTGTCAAAATTGACAAATATTGGTCAGTTCATTGGTTTGTCCTATCTTTTGACATTTATGAATTATATTCAACTATTATTTAGAAAAAAAAAAAGGATAGCATAACTTTTTCAGTCACACATTTACAAAGAAGTACAGTTGTATTAAAAAGTTTGGGAAGCCCTTGCAATATCTGTGAAAATGTAAATAATTTTAACAAAATAAGAGAGATCATACAAAATGCATGTTATTTTTTATTTAGTACTGTCCTGAGTAAGATAATTTACATTTTACATTATAGTCCACAAGACAAAAAAATAGCTGAAATTATTAAATATCCACCTTCAGATGTTTAGGAACTCTTGGTTCTTAATACTGTGTGTGGTTACCCGGATGATCTACGACTGTTTTTTTTGTGTATTGTTTTACTTGTTTGTTCTGAACAGTTAAACTGAGCACTGTTCTTCAGAAAAATCTTCCAGGTTCTGCAGATTCTTCAGTTTTCCAGCATTTTTTGCATATTTTAACCCTTTCCAGCAGTGACTGTATGATTTTGAGATCCATCTTTTCACATTGAGGACAACTGAGGGACTTAAACACAACTATTAAAAAAGGTTCAAATATTCACTGATGCTTCAGAAGGAAACACAATGCATCCGGGGGGTGAAAACTTCATTGATTTGAAGATCAAGGTAAATTGTACTTAATTTGTCTTCTGGGAAACATGCAAGTATTCTCTTTTGCTTCCGAAGGGCAGTACTAAATGGGAAAAAAAAAAAAAAGATATTTCAACAAAATAAGAAAAGTCTTCATCCTGTTCAAAAGTTTTCACCCCCCGGCTATTAATGCATCATGTTTCCTTCTGGAGCGTCAGTGAATGTTTGAACCTTTTTTAATAGTGATGTTTGAGTCCCTCAATTGTCCTTGGTATGAAAAGATGTATCTCAAAATCATACAGTCACTGCTGGAAAGGGTTCAAATATGTGACCATGGTCCACAAAACCAGTCATAAGGGTTCCCTTTTCAAAACTGAGATTTATACATCATCTGAAAGCTGAATAAATACACTTTAAATTGATGTTTGCTTTGTTAGGATAGGACAATATTTGGCCAAGGTACAACTACTTGAATATGTGGAATCTGAGGAGGCAAAAAAATCAAAATATTGAGAAAATCACCTTTAAAGTTGTCCAAATAAAGTTTTTAGCAATGCATATTAGTAATCAAAAATTAAGTTTTGATATATTTACAGTAGGAATTTTACTAAGTATCTTCGTAGAACATGCTCTTTACTTAATTTCCTTATGTTTTTTGGTATAAAAGAAAAATCAGTAATTTTGACCCATGTAATGTATTCTTGGCTATTGCTACAAATATACCCCAGTGACATAATTTGTGGTCCAGGGTCACACATGCAAAAGATGCTGGAAAACTGAAGAATCTGCAGGAGCTGGAGGATTGTTTTTGAAGAACAGTGCTCAATTTAACTGATTTAACTGGTTAAATTAAAAAATATTAAACAAAAGCATGCGTAATTAATTGAAATCATAAAACTTAAATAATTTAACAGCAATTTATTAAAAGTTTAACAAAAAATACATTAAGACCCTATGAAATGCTTATTGTCCCCCCCTTGAATTCAGTTTTATTTTTTACCAAATTTTGTGTTTTCCAATAATTTTCTGAAATCCATTTTAATGGTTTCATTAAATTTTAATAATCAAAAGTATATCTAATTTTCTAAAAAAAAATATATATATATATATATATATATATATATAATATTATTATTATTATGTTTTCCCAGGAATACAGGGTTTTTACATTTTTGTGGTAAATAAATTTGGGAAATATTTTCGTATGGTAAATAATAACAATAACTTTATTAGTAGTAGTACTATTATCATTACATTAAGAAATTTCAGTCACAGTTTCTTCGAGTTAAACTGAACAGTAATTTTGACGGGTTTCTCCATACAAGACTGACTCATGCATTTTTGCTTAAAGGTGAAGACCCTACTCAATGCATGTTTTGCGAGATTCCCCTTTCATCAAACATATTTATTGGACTGTCCTGCTTTTAATGTATGTAGAAAACTCTTTTATGAAGTGAACACACTTAAAGAGTTTAGTATAACTTTGCCAGAAAAAGTTAGCATTTTTATTATATGTTCATGTAAAAATATTGTGTAATATAACTTGTGTTTGTTTGTTGCTTGTTTTTATTGTATTTGCTATACTTGTATTTTTTAATTGTTTTTGCCATAAAAATAGCCTCAGATGCTAACATGGCATTAAATAAAATTATACTACTGCTACTTGACGGGTTGCTCCAAAGACCTTTAGTTTCTGTTTGTACATAATATAACAGTAGTTTTTCTCCCAAAAAAAAATCGTGCATCGTGGAAATTATAAGGCCCTAATTTAGTAAGAAGTATCTAATGTTTTTGTTGACTGAGAGCTGATCCCGGTGTTTGTTTATCATTGCAGTCATGCGGACTCAGGGAAGTCTTCGAGTGATCCTCAACACTAAGCTTTGGCCTCAAATGCAAGTGGATAAAGCCAGTGAGAAGAGTCTCAGAATAACAGCCATGGACACAGAGGAGCAGGGCGTCAAAGTCTTCCTCATATCTGTAAGTAGGATTATATGATCACAGCTGATTTGAGTCTTCGGAGGCTGTGAACAGTCAGTGTTGTGTTGTTAGTCTCATGTGGTCTTGTCTCATTTCTCAGTCCAGTTCTAAGGACACTGCGCAGCTCTTTGCAGCCCTGCACCATCGTATCCTGGGGCTGCGTAGCATCAGCGGGCAGGAGCCTGACGGACAGCCGGCCATCCGCTTCAGCGACGACGACGAATCCTGCACGCCCCCCACAGTGGCTACACCTGCTCCAGGTAATCTTTCATACCAAGTATCGGTATGAAGTTCTGGTTGTGGAAACTGCAGTCAAATATGGTTGTTATCTACACTTGTAAGGTGCAGAACAAAAATATTTTTGTGTTGACATGATATTATCAGCAAGCGTTCTTAACTGATTTGGTTCAGGTGCAGGACTAAACCCAATAGAAAACCAACATTTTTTTTGATGTACAAAACCAAAACGTTGTGGAATGAAATTTTAAATGCAAAAAAAACAAAATAAAACAAAACAACATTTATTCAACAACACATTAAAAATTCATACCATGACTTAAATAATTCTAAATTAAATGTTATGTTTGCTGTCTTTGGGGACATAAAGTAAAAAAAAAAAACATCCACGAAATCTTAATTAAGAAAAAGAAAAAAATTATTATTTACAATTAATAATAATCATAATGATAATCATAATAATAATTGTTATTATTATTAATTATAAAGATATATAGTTATTATATGAAATATGATTATATATTGTATAATATATAATATATACTTATATGTAATTATAATTAGTTTATTAATTCATTTATTTATTGTTTTATAATAATAAAATAATAATTACTATTATTATTATTATTATTATTATTATTATTATGTTTATCTATTTTGTTTATTTTTTCACCAAATCAAAGTCATGGGACTTTTACAGTCCTAAGTGGAAACTTTTAAAAGTTTTTCAAAACCATATTATTATTATTATTATTAGTATTATTATTATATTGTATTTATTAATTATAATCACATATAACTACTAGGAAAATTAATACAATTATATGTTATATCAATAAATTATATGATCTACTACATAAATCATAATTATATAAATATATAATTATACATTAATTCATTTTATTTATTTATTTATTTATTATGTTTAATAATAATAATAATAATTATTATTATTATTGTTGTTGTTGTTGTTGTTGTTATGTTTATTTATTTTTGTTTATTTTTCCACCAAATCAAAGTCATGGGGCTTTTACAGTCCTTAAATGGAAACTTTTAAAAAGTTTTTCAAAACCATATTATTATTATTATTATAATAATAATTATTATTATTATTATAAGATTTATTAATTATAATTATATGTAATTATTATATACATTTATAAGAATTATATATTATATAATATATAAATTCTAATTATATGTATATAATTATATATTAATTAATTTATTAATCAATTATAATTAATTACGTTTTTTAAATTATATTTAATAATAATGTTTAATTTGTTTGTTTGTTTGACCACCAAATCAATATAGTTATTTTGTTATTATTTGCATTTAGCATTGTTTTTTCCCTGTTTTCCACAACCCATTTTTGTAGTCGTCAATTTTTGTTTGTTTTTATCTGTGTGTTGCAAATTTAAACCAGTTTTGTCTATTTTTTTTTTTTCAGGTAATCCAGAAGCAGGTGTGTGTCCATCCACAGGCGACACATAGTGCAGAGCCTGCTGCAGATTTCTGTCCCACAATGCCTCTTTGCAGCCCTCAGATCCGCTCAAATACTATGCAGGTGTTTTTTTCTCCAAAATCCTTCAGGTATACTGTAGCCATGTGTTCAGCTGGTTTTATTTATTGCATTTTAACAGCAAAAAAGCTCATCTTCAGGACTGGACACGTAACACTCTTAATGTCATCATATTGATGAAAATTGAGGCTCTTAGTGTTTTAGGAAACCGATTTTTCCATTCTAAATGTGAAACTTAATTACTTCATTCCCTCCTGAGTGGAAACAGGATAAAGCACACACAAACCAAACACGGATGTTTGTTTTCCATCTCATCTTCCATCACGGTTCTGCTCGATGTCAGCTGGATTGTTAAAATCACCCCTCACTTTCTCACTTTAGATCTCTGAATGACTTCAGATGAGTCATGGGATGCATAAGCGGCATTTATTTTACTCATATAGTGCTGTAGATCAGTACAATATTAAAAGAGCTGATCTGTGCGACCACTCTTATCTGGAGTTTTATAAACATTTCAGAATCAAAAGCTTTCACACTGCAGCTTTAAGTGGACGTCGTTTATTCATATTATAGCAATTTTGTTCTTTTGTTTTCAAAGGAGAAGTTCACCTATAAATGAAAATTCTGTTCCCGACATCATTTCAAAGCAAAAGTAGATATTTTTGAGAATTCTGAAAAAATAACATAATATGGGTTTGAATGTGTAAACAATAACAGAGTTTTTATTTTAGGGTGAAGTGATTTAGCTTTTACTTATTGCGGTGAGGTTGACCTCAACTAGCAAACAAAAGGAATTGTTGTATAAATACTGTAAATTATCCTCCAGTTTCAATGCAGTAGTAACTTTTCACACAGTATATTTTTATGAACATGTCCTGTAAATCAAGTTATTATTGTATATAGTTTAGGATCGGAAGTTTTATAGCAAAATATCTTGTTAATGACATTAGTTATCATAAAATGGGTTCTGTATTGTTGGTTACTACAGTAATACTATCTACAGTGTTTTTCATCTAAATATTTTGTTTATTGGGGAGTTTATGTTGTTTGATTAGTAAAAGACTGATTCTATGCTCTGTTACTCTTATTTAACAGGAATTTTGTTTAAAAAAAAAAAAGAGAGAAAAGGTTAGACAGCATATTTTAAAAGCATTTTGTGGTTGCGGAGCTGTAGAACTGGCCTGTTGGGGAGAATCTCACAGAATCTATCTGGGTTGTATTTCACACTAAAATAAGATCACTAAAGGAATAGTTCAACCAAAAATGAACATTTGCTGAAAACTTGCCAACCTCAGTTCACCCAAAATGTAGATAAGTTTGTTTATCAGAACAGATTTGGAAAGATTTAGATTTACTTTAGGTGCTTAACAGTGAATGGGTGCCGTCAGAATGAGAGTCCAAACAGCTGATAAAAACATCATAATAAGTAATCCACACCACTCCAGTCCATCACTTAACATCTTATGAAATGAAAAGCTGTGTTTGTAAGAAACAAATCCTTCACTAAGCACATTTTCAACTTCATATCCGTAATATTGCTTTCTCCAGTGAAAATGTCATCTGGTCTGAATCAGGAGAGAAATACGCACAGATGCATAAACAAGTATGTTGGTGGATTTTGATGTGAGAAACAACGGGATGGACGTTTTCACTACAGGATCCCTTATTATGGATTATGAAATCATACTTTGGCCAGAAGTTACAGTTGAAAGTTAAAACATCTTAATAATGGATTTGTTTCTTACAAGCATGCAGTTTTTTTTGCTTCACAAGATGTTAATGGGTGGACTGGAGTCGTGTGGATTATTGTGATGCTGTTTTTAGCTGTGTGACGGCACCCATTCACTGCAGAGGATTTGTTGGCGAGTGACGTGATGCATAATTTCTCTAAATCCGTTTCCATTAAGAAGGGTGAGTAATTTTTAATAGTTGTTTTAACTATTACATTAAGATGGTTTGCATTGTGACCTTATTTTTCTAGATAACGTTAATTCAACCTCAAATTTCAGGCTACTGTAGTAAGGAAAAATTGCATTCTCGTTATTCTAATGCAAATAAAAAAAAAAAAATAAATAAATATATATATATATATATATATATATATATATATATATATGTAAAATACTGTAATTTTTATATTATATTATATATTCAGTTATAATTTAATAAATAGTAATAGTTTTCTTTTTATTTTGAGGTGAAATGTGATATTTTTTGGTGATTTTTATTTATATATTTTTTTTTGGATATATATTACAAAATATTGTAAAATAATTATATTGTAATATAATTACAAAGGATGTGTTTATATTGTAATAGAATTACATTATTGTAATATAATTGAAGGAAAAAATTTAGTGTCGATTAATCACAATTAATCGCATGCAAATAAACGTTTGTTTACGTAATATGTGCGTGTGATATGTATATTCATAAGTAAATATAAATACATAAACGTCCATGTATATATTTAAGAAATGTTTACACATATATGTATTCTTATATTTATATGATTGATATTATATATAAATATAAAAGTATAATACATTTATTTCTTAAATATGTACATGTATATGTGTGTTTGTATATAAATGCACACACGTTACGTAAACACAAACTTTTATTTTGGAGGCAGTTAATTGCGACTAATCAATTTGACAGCACTAATTTAATTGTAGTACAGTCATTTTAATAAATATCAATTGTTTTTCTTTTGATTTTGGGGTGAAATGTGACCTAGATATTTTTTGTGAGATTTGTCCTTATATACATTTTTTTTCTTTTTTTTTTTTTTTTTTTACTTCATCTTAAGTTGTAAAGGCAGTTAAAGTCAGTTAGCGTGGGTCAGACGTCACACAATATGTATTTAAAGAAGGGCTTTTCTCACTCTGCTGCTGAATATCCTCAATACACTGCCAGTGACAGGTACTCGACTGTAGCAAATGCACAAAATGTGAAAGTAGAAACAATGTATGTTACATTGTCTGACTGTTTCTGTCCACACGTGCTGTAAAGTGTCTGGAGCAGATGATCCATTGCTCCATCCTGCCAGTCTTCTGAAGAGCAGGATGTGTGGCAACTGATCATCCCTCGGTCTGTCAGATGAGAACAGGTTACATTTAGTCTTTTTTTTTTTTGAGTAGGAATGCGCTTATATTGTTAAAAATAAAATGTGTGATTTGTAGATATGTTGGTCAATATACTAAATAAGCCTTTGTTACAAATGCGTTTAAAAACTAAAGAATATTTTTTGTCCTATTTGCAGAGGTTTAGTGTTTATACCAACTATAGCACTTACTTGTTGTGTTTTGTGTTGTTTCCTTTTGACATTACATTCTGTTCTGCTTCAGAATGAATGTGTGTTTCCATACAGTTAGATGTTTTCCATCAAAATGAAAGCACTAGCAGGGCTAAAGGTTTACAAAACAGATGTTTGCTTGATTGAAGAGTTGATTTCTGTAAATGTTTACATTCAGTGTGTTGCAGCAGATGTACTTTTTTTCGTTTTTTTGGGTTGATTGTGTTAGACCCCAGATAGACTGTGAACATGCCGGTGCTATTCCTGCTCCAGAAGAGCTCAACTGCACTGGTCTTGTGGTTTAAATATACACTTTCGCATTAGTGGAAGTGTTTAGAGATCGTTTAGAAGGGCTAGGCTGCTACTGGACTGTTGATTTCACTGGAATAAGTACGTCTGTTTGTTAACCACAATTCTGAAACGTGTAATGGTGGTCAAACGTGGATGTATATTTGGTCTGTTTGAGACATTTCTGTTTTCCATTAACCATGTGATAAGTTATAAAACCCTGGAATATGCAAGTAACCTTGTCTTTTGTTTTCCTCTCTGTTCTTTTCCACTGTCATTATTCATCCAGCATCATTTCCCAGTAGAAGACCATATTGTGTTTGTTTGCAATTAAATTTATTCAGTCCATTTCACTATTCCACATATACACATCTGCTGATTTTACATATGAACTATGATGCTGCTTCTAAGTCACATTATTCTGTACCGCCTTTGACTGTTCTCTCATAAAGTTTCTTCTTCCGTTGTCTGCACTCTTTACACCGTGTCTGATTGTTCACTAAAATGTGAATATTTAGTTCTAAACTGTTTTCTGTAAAGTGGCCATGCTCCTTCACACAAGCTTGCTTTCTGTTCAATCTTTCTTTTAAAAGGATCTAAAATGTGCTTTAAAAGAATATGAGAATGAGCATTTGCGTTACTTAAAATGTAAAAAAGAAAAGGGTAGTTCAAGTAAGAGTTTGTGCATATAGTCTCCTCTGACACAGAAGGTTGAATTATGATAAAAATCAATCTATGGCTGACAATTTATCCTCATACGCAGTCATACAATAGGGTCATGACAACTGTGTTATCCGAGTATTGGCTCTACAGGGTAATTTGGCAAGACCATTTTGACTCATAATTTCAGTGGAAGGCCTAGTCTGGCCAACAACATGTTATTTTCTTTGCCAGGTTAACCTCAAATTTGAATATATATTTGAACTGAAATAACACATACATATATTGCAACACGTAACAATGTCCCAACAAAGTTGGCGGTCAGTTAATATACTCCTTGACAAGAGGTCACTGTAGACAATAGGACACTTACAATAATGTTCAAAAAGTCCACCACAGAAGAAAATAACAGTATGATGATGGTTGTGATTTTGTGTTGAACCATATTTAGAGATTTGTTCTTTTAGCAACAGTTGACAAAACTGTGGACAAATACAATAAAAACTATTTTTAAAATAAAAATAAAATAATAATAAATAATAAAATATAATTTTCTGAAAGAAAAAAAGTTATATATATATATATATATCCATATAAATGGAGTATAAATAGGAGAGAAAAAAGGACATTTTTATTTTAGGAATGAATTCAATATACATAATGTTCATGTTTAATTAATTATTTTAATATGTACGTACTAATGTACGTACTACTGAAATAGGCTGCACAAAATATTTGTGTGAGATTGTAAAATGCTTTCCCTTACTGAAAAAAAAAAATGATGAAAAAATGTTATAGAAAAAATATAATTGTCATCAGTGAACATGAAATGTACCATTGTAAATTGACTTAAATACATGGAAACTGAAGTTACAGATTTATAAAGTTATATTTTACTCACCTTATTCCTGATGAGCCTACTGCGTTTTGAATTATGGTGATACTTCCAGATTGAGGAACTTCCATTCAAAAAACTGAAACTATTTCAAATCATAAGGTTGCCCTACAAATAAAGTGTAACTGGATTGATTGAATGAGCTGTTGATTTTCCTTCATGTTTTACTTTTTAGACATCTTGAGAATAACTTAAAGCTTGGTATGTTAACATAATGTTATAACAATAAAATCTATGGAAAGGGTGTTTTCAGGCGCTGTATTCTTTTCCTCATGATTATTTATTTATTTTTATTTATTTTATTTTTTTTTCCCTTTATATTTCATTGTAATAGTATGAAAAAGGACATTATTCTCCTGTTTGATTTACAATATATCCCATTAATTCCCTGGAATGCACAACAAATCTCTCGTTTTTCTCCTCAAATCCTCATGTCTCTTTCACAGGTAAATACAATTTATTATTTGTCAAAATGAAGGAAATCACTCTGAAGTAGTATCAAGCAATGCTTAAATTAATGAACATTTTTGATTAAGGCAATGTATGTTACTACATAATACAGATATATATTCCTACAGTTTTGCGCTTTTGTAGAATTTCATAGTCTGTCAAAAGTACCTTGTTTGTACTTTTACACTTTTAAATGTAATTTTATTGTTCGATGGTTGAAGGGTGAATAGAATAATGTCATCTTATTGTGCCCAGTAAAAACAAAAACAAAAGAACAAAACGTATTATTGCGTTCATAGAACGAGACTTTCACTTGTTTACAGCTTAACGGAAGTTATACCCATAATTAGCGCAAAGCGTCATGGGGCCTAGGAATAAGGTGGATAAAATTATCGGGTTGAATTTCGCTGGTAATGTCAACTCTACCTCTTTCGCGTAGTTTGTCACACCCGTAAACAAAGAAAAGAAGATATGCACTATTTTTCGCGCATGTTCACTATGGTGGGAGCTGTGTTTGTTCCGACAGGTTTTATCCATATGATATCTAATGAGCAGAATCGTTATTAATCAGCGTTCAAAAGTTTACAAGCAATAGGTGATGGTGACAGCTGAAGCTAACACACCAGCATCAGAGATGGCGACAACTCCGAGACTTCAAAGGATTTAACACTGACCCAGAGAAGGACTGTTTCTTGTTTGACAGGTAAGATATTTCGTGGAAAGGTAGCGTGGTTTTTACTATATGTATTATTATTTGAGGTGTTGACATTGTTATTGGCTCTAAAAGTCGCTTTTCTGTAACCACGGCTGCAGAGATGCCCTCAAACCATCATATTCATCCACTCCGAAGAGCTGAACCCATCTCACGTAACTTAATAATTAAAACAAGTTTTACACGTCAGCCGCTACACTGCCAGATCTTTGCTATTGCAGCTTTATAATTTTACCTGAATATCCTCTTAAAGCTTACAGCTAAGATGCAGTATTAATAAGGTTAAATAAATAATGTCCACTAAGATAGCGCCAGTTTCTTCTAGTAAACTGACTTGGCGGAGGGATACAAGACGCATGGAAGTAAGTTGCGAGTGAAAAGATCAAACCGCTGGATGGCGCATTCTAACAATTAAAATTGATTAGAACGGCGTGAAATACGTTTATCTGCTTAAAATTGATTATAAACTTTGAAGTACATTGCCATATAAAAAGCTCTTCATGCGTAGATTAAAAGTCACAAAACTAATTTTAATGTCATGTGATATGTATACACCCTAGTTTGACTCAGAGGGAATATTAGTATGAGTAGAGCCATAGGAAGGCTGAGGTCACATTGGTGGTCTAGGATGTAAGATTAAACCTACTGTTTTATTCCATTCTTTCACACTTAAATAAAGGTCAATCTATTTTGAGCAAGTTATTTTAGTAAGTGGATATTTGGATCCAATTTTGTAGACTAATTATAGCTTAATTTATGCTATAACTACATGGTTACCAAACACAAGCAGCCATTTGGCAGTAAGCTTTGTTGGCTAACACAAATAGCCACCAGGGTAACAGCAGATATTGACTGCATTCTGGTATTCTGACAAACTACCGGTTAAGTGAAGGGATTTAAGCGTTCCTGCAGTCTGACATTTTCTGTGTGGTGTGTTGTGAGATCTCATATTTTTTTTGCTTTATTGCTTATGTAGTTCATATGGTGGATCTAAATATTTGGATAATTCTGGACACACACACAATAATGGATTAAAATTCCTGACAAGCTGTTATCAAACTATATTTGCATATTTGCGAACAAATGATGCAATACCAACTATCCCAAATTTTTTTTTTGATTTTTAATGGATGTATGAAGTCAGTTTTCCTCAAGTTAACCACAGGTATCCTATCAGAGAACATTGGGGTATGTTTTACAGTAAAATACAGTTTCGATCTTTGTACTTCAACATCATAGCTGTGTCCGAAATCGTTCACTCATTTACTAATCCCTATGGCAGTTAAGTAGACTATATCAGAAGGAGTGAACGAAATTAAGTGAACGAATTTGGACGATGACGTATACATTGCGTGTGAGGCTTGCAAAAACATCTTTGTCACATATACTTTTATATTACATGTACCTTATTTTAGAAAATAATATTAATAGCATTTACACTCAAAATTAAATTATATTGTAATTCTACATACCTCCACATATATTATTAATTTGTTTTGTAATGCTTATATGTTAATAATCATTAAATACTATTAAAATATTGTCAACAAAAATAAATACACATTAACACGTTCATATGTTTTTATTGTTTGTAGTATCCTGAAATTCTCCCGTGCAGCGTTTTGCACTCAAAAGATGCAAATGGTCATAGAGCGCCCTGAGGTGACCGTCAATTTTACATCAGAATGGATGTGAACCACTTTTCACTTTTTTTTTTAGCTATTTGGATTTTCATAAAGTGTTTTTCTGCCCTTTAGACTAGTGGAATGAAAACATCAAAATACACCTTTAAGTGTTGCTTCTATTGGACTTTATTAATTTGCATCTGTAGATTTCAGTTACAGCGCATATCTTTAAAGGTCGTTTTTTTTTTTCTCCGAATTATCCACTTGATAAACCAGTTTTACGTTTTAGTCCTATAAATATTCTGAAGATTTTTATTGAGGCGTTTGTTCATATATAATTTGCCTGATATAATACAGCATTTTATTCTTAAATAAGCTGTGAAAATGTATTTATTTATTTTTTTTCTGGATGTTGACAGAAGATTTTGATTTATATTCCCTCTATAAAAACATTTGACTCTAATATGTCAATGAAATGACCACATTGGAAATGAATGGGAAGTGAAATGTTTGGTGCTGCGCAAATAAAATCTTACTGTTGATATTTTTTTAGATCAACTTCAAATTTGGAGTTATGATTTTCATGCAGTTTTAGAATAAAACATGTTTTGAAAAATATATTTCTTATTATAAAATAGTGTTTTTTTGTACATTTTCCATCATAATAAATGTAAACTTCTAAAACTTTTTTGTTTCACTTTTTAATTTTTTTTATGCTGCTAATTTTCTTTTTTTAAAAAAAAAAAGAAAAAAAGAAAAAGAAACCAAACTTAAGGCTGTGCTCCATATTAAGATTTATAACAGTTTAAGTTGGAAATGTTATTTTCAGGTCTATGCTCAAAAAGTGGTTAACAGATAATAAATAACCTTAACCTATTTTTTCTGGATGTTGACAAGTTTCTGATTTATGGTGTGATAAAAAGATGATTCCAAAATCCCCTCTGTAAAAACTTTTGACTCTAATATTTTAACAAAATAAACCAAGAATGTTGACCCTGGCTTAATCCGGTGTTCAGATTTTAGTTCTAGAAATGTATGCAAATTAGTGCATATTTAATTAGACAGTGCTTTATTTGCATATTTAAACATAACATTTCAGATAACTGTGTTACTCTGACCGGACACTGGTGTAAGCTTGAGGAGAACTGACTTCATACATTTACTAAAAACACCTTTGACACTAGACAAACGTGGTTTGATATTTTCTTATTTAGTGCAACAATTTCTTTGTAAATACGCATAAAGAACAAATATAACAAATATTTCTTTCTTAAAAGAACAATGTAGTGACTGAACGCGTACAATCCTAGCAGAAAGTAAACAAAGAGGAATTATTCCGAACTGCTTGGTTTAATATGTCAAATCATCTTTGAGCTTCTCCACTGGGGCGTTCCAGTAATTTTCCACAGTTCTTCAGCTCGTCACTCATTCTGGACAGCTTCACTTGAGTTTATTTGAACAGTGAGGGTGTGATGTGTCAGCTTTGGTGGGCCGCGAGGTCTGCATGCGTGAGGCCATAAATACATGCAGCATTTCACATGAAATGTGACCAATACTTTCCCAGAAACCTTCAGAAGAAATACAAGTGTCTCCTGTTAGCAGCTTCAGGACAATAAACATCTCAGTTCTAAGTGCAGAAAAGCAAGTTCTTCAAAAATATACAGTATTTCACAAAAAATCATGTCTTTTAATGTGGCCGATTCATTTGCTCAAATAGTGCTGAGTTTAAAGTTAACATTTTTAAATTCACATTTTTTTCTTACTGCGTTAGTGACATTAACAGGGTTTCTGCAGATCTTAAAACGGTCTTAACAAGTCTTAGTTCACCCTTCCACAAATTAAGGCCTAAAAAAGGGTCATAAATCAAAGCAGAAAGTCTTAAATTCGTAAAGTCATGCTATTGTTGCATGCACTACAAATATTCTTAAATTAAGATGCATTTGCGTAAGATGAAGAATGAAGCTATAAAGTCTTGTTTTTTGAGAAAATGAACTTAAAGGAGAACTCCACTTTACAAATTATTTACTCAACTCTTGTCATCCAAGATGTTCATGTCTTTCTGTCTTCAGTTCTGTTTTTTGAGGAAAACATTTCAGGATTTTTCTTCATATTATGGACTTCAACTGTGCCCCCGATTTTGAACTTCCAAAATGTAATTTAAATGCAGCTTCAAAAGGCTCTAAACAATCCCAGCCGAGGAAGAATGGTCTTATCTAGCGAAACGATTAGTAATTTTTTTCTAAAAAATAAAAATTTGTATACTTTTTGAGCACAAAAGCTCGTGTAGTGCAGGCTCTGGGATGCGCGTTCACGACACTACGTACTATTGAATCACGTCGAAAGGTCACGCGAAACTACAGACCCAGTGTTTTCAAAGCGAACGCCCAAAGACTAACAAAGCGCAAAAGTCAAACGCTGTTTACAAACAAAAAACTACAATGATGTCGGACGATTCTGAAGTTGTAGGAGAAAATAAAATGGAGTTTTTCGCCATTCTCTACCTTTTTGAGCCGGAGTACACAGACAATGAATTTAGACGTGATTTGTAGTAGTGACGGGAACTTCGGATCATTTTACCGGCTCTGACCTTTGAGTCTCATTCAGCAAAATGAACAAATCTTTTTTCGAGTCATTTAGTT
>JAHKKF010526998.1:0-12800 GCA_019740295.1 Labeo calbasu
TAACTTAACTAATTTCATTGCATACCATCTTAAACACATTATACACAAACACATCATAATCATAATAAAAAAACAACAACCGAAAATATATAATTAATAAATAATAAATAAATAAGTATATTATTAATGGTATATTTTAAATTTTTCACAGATAAACTTTTTTACTTTTTATTTAATTTAATATTTAATAATTTGATATTTATTAATTAGATATTTTAATTGAAGTTAATTTAATACCATTTTAAACACATTATACACAAACACACCATAATCATAATAAAAAAACAACAGAAAATATATAATAAATAATAAATAAATAAGGATATTATTAATTGCATATTTTCATTTTTTGTTACACAGATGAAATTTGTTACTTTTAATGTAATTTAATTTTATATTTAAAAAAGTAATTAAATTTTTTATACCATCTTAAATTAAACCCATTATACACAAACGCATCGTAATCATGTTTCTGTAAAGCTGATCTGTGTAAAAAAAAAACAGAAAATATATAATTAATAAATAATAAATAAATTAGGACATTAATAATTTTATATATTCATTTTTACGCAAAATAACCTTTTTAAATGTAATGTAATTTAATTACATTTTTCATACCATCTTAAAATAAACATACACAAACACATCATAATCATGTTTGTGCAAAGCTGATCTGTGTAAAAAAACCCAACATAAAATATATAATTAATTATTAATAAATAAATATCAACTTTTTAGCTTTCAAAAAATTAATTTAATTTAATATGATGACATAAGAAATACAGCAAATCATGCACATCCACTCCATAATCCAGTTTTTGTCAATCTGATCTGTGACATAAACAATAGAAAATACTTAATAATCGTTTTAATAATATTTATTTTATTTCATTTTATTCTGGATTGCATAAAAGAGAATAATGAAACCTGCTATCTTATAAAAAGTCACTCTCACTTTCACTTCAAACAACAGGCGCTTGTTAAACCTGATAGCCATTGCTGGCCACGCTATAGCACATTTACACATCAGCATCAGTGTGGGTAGCGTGTTAGCCTGGCAAGGTGGTAGCTAGTTGTTGCCATAATGGCGGATATCCAGTGGAGGACTAACAAAAAGACTTTTAACAAGAACATCAATGAATGACTCCTTTTGTGTAATGCTTGTTATAACGCAACACACTATTCAAAGAAGTCATGATCACATTTTGAAAGTCATTAAAGTAGGCTCCTCGTGCAAAGCTTGACAAAGAAACTTGTTTGGACAAACACCACAAACTTAACCTTGCTGGAGGGTAAAGACTGAGTCGTTGCTACTCTGACACTTAGACTCTATTTAGCCAACAATATGTGTGCTAATCTCTGTGTTGCCATGTAAACACAGATTGTTTCCTGCACAGTGTTGTGCAATAAAACTGGTTCATACCTTTGATCCGCTCTGAACATTAGGGACGTGATGTCTAAATACCAGCCAGCAGGGGATCCTATGACGATCCAAACATCTGCAGGCTATTTGATTTGACACAACAGGCGCAGACTGACCACTAGACCACTTTTTCAGTTTTTGGCCACAATCAGCATAGGCTGACCACTACAATAGCTTATTTGAATCGATTTGAATAACTCATTATTGCTAATGTGGTTTGGGCTCCTATTATATATGAAAGTGAAACAGAGTATATCTGCACTGCTCTAAAGAATTAAAGTCATTTGTAGATGATTGAATTAACTGATTAATTGATGTTCTGTGTGCTCTAAAAGAATCAGCTTGACAGAAACTACACTACCATTCAAAACACTTGGGCGTTGGTTTTTTAATGTTTTATTAGATTAAAAATATAGAAAAAACTGTAATATTGTGAAATATTATTACTTTTTAAAATAATTGCTTTCTATGTGAATATATTTAAAAATATAATTTATTCCTGTGATGCAAAGCTGAATTTTCAGCATCATTATGCCAGTCTTCAATGTCCCATGATCCTTCAGAAATCATTTTAATAGAGGGTTTGAATTTTTGTCATGATTTGGTCTGTTACCCAGATGCGTGGCCATATCGGCAATACTCGGATGTAAACAACAGCTTGGATTATATGGTAAATGTACTACTGAATATGGTGTTCTGCTAATTTATGCTGTCTAAACATTGGAGAAGGCCTTAGTAAGCAGAAAAGGGTCCAATACTTTGACAAACTAAAGTTAATAGGTGGTAAAGATACGCAGGCAATATTAATTAAGATATTAGCCTAATATTTCACCTACCTGATCAGAAATTATAAGAATAAACACGAATGTTGTCAAGATTCTTGCCCTGGATACCCTGGTTCAGTTTGGCCAACCACAGACGCCTTTTGTTCCTCAGACAGTTTTTTGCACTCTTCTCCTTGATTTTTTATAACTTTCGGCAGTCTATATAGTACTCCAAATATTTTTCCGGATCCGACCAATTAGTACAGCCCAAAAAATGACAATAATTGACCATTTTCAACAGTAATTATCAGCAAAAAATTTTGTTCGCTTCAGTGGCATTGTTTACATATGACAGACTGATGAAGTGTCCTGAAAACACTCTATATGCTGATGTGCTGCTCAAGGAACATTTCTTATTCTTATCAATGTTGAAAACAGTTGTGCAGGTTAATGTTGTTGTAGAACCACTTTTATTCAAGATTCTTTGATGAATAGAAGGTTTAAAAGAACCATTTATTTGATGTGAGGATTTATTTTACAACAGTGTAAAATTCTTTACTGGCATTTTTAATCAGTTTAATACATCCTTGCTGAATAAAAGTATTCATTTCTACAAAATAAAATCTTACTGACCCTAAATCGTTGAATGACATTGTATAAATTGTATTTTATGTATATTATTAATTATGGGTGTAATATATTATGACATTTTTGAGCCAAACTGCACAGCAAAATACAGCAAAACAAGCAGACACGTACAGTTGGGCTACTTAACACTGTTTTCGCGGGTTATTTTTCATGTCCGCGTGTCCGTTGAACTGACCCCAATAACGTGATAATTAGCCCCTGGAATGCGAATGTTATCAGGAGAACCCCGCCAAAAACGTGTATTCTACGCCCCAGCATATGACTTTTTACCGGGGACCCCCCTCAAAACGCGACTGGGCTAGTTTTGAGTAGAAATTGGGGGATTTTGTTGTGAAAACCTGGCAACCCTGTCACGCAGTGGAAAATACAACGCGAAGCAAAGCGGAAACTGACAGCGCGCTGACAGACAAGACAGAGCAGATTACTTTAGGTATGAAACAAAGTCTCAGCTTTCAAATTTTGCCATTTTGTAAGAAATTCAAACAGTATATACTGTTTTGTGGCTCTATAATGTGTCGTGACAGATCGCTGTAGCGTCTCTTCCTCCTTGCTAATTTAGTTAGAGCACAAAAGAAACATGAATACACATAGGAAAGTATCTTGTTTCAGTTTAGCCGTGGAAAGACGTCGATACACCATTTCAAGTTCAGGTCCATCAATATAATCTACTCTTGTGTCTGGTTTGTTTGTCGGACAAATGCAGATTCAGCATTCAGTCAAATGAGATCGCCTGTCAATCAAACTTCCTACAAAGAGTCAAATTGCAATCGTTTCTATTACTAATCTTGCAACTTCGCTAAGACTAGTACGTGATAATTGTAAGTTATATAGAGTAAATACTGTTATGACAACCTGCATCGTCTCTACATACTCTTGAGACCATCAAATGAAATTCCTTCGGGTCCACCTGTTTCTTTTAAGAATACATAGCAACAGCACATATCTTGATTTGTGTGCTGTGTCTAATTCTCTCACCGAAGGCCTCTGCATAGCAGAGAAGTTAGGTGTGATGAGCTGTCACATCACAGATATTTAGATTTAAGACTCAGAGCTGCCTTACAGAGGAAAGACTACACAGAGGAGCCTGTTACTAAACTGATCCATACCATATCTGACAATGAGGAAGAGCTGTGAACATCTCATGTTTCCCTCTCTATCCAGGTGGCATTTCCTCTGCCAGCCCTTGCCTCCCAACACCGCCCTCCACACCCCCCGGGAACTCCATCATCTGGATTGTGGAGGTTACCTGAGATGGGCTCCTATGAAACAGTGCTGTCTCAAATCCAGCCGGTACTGTGATTCCTTTATACAAATTATTGTAGTACAATAAGAAAATAGCAAAGTTACTTCATGAATTTGGTAACTTTTATTAATTGCAAGTGTGTGCATTATTGTATTACAGTCATTTTTCAATGAAACAAACATTGCCAAAAACATATATGATTTGCAACATTACATTTTAGGCATATCACTGTCAAAATAGTAGGTTTGCATTTCTTCACAGTTGTAAGTATTGGTTTCTGGAGCACAACAGTAAAAACAAACACTTGACTCTTCCTTTAAATTTCACAAGATGTGTTATCTTTTACACAGTAACATGAAAGACTTGAGCGGGAACCTGAGAGACCAAGGGGTGATGCCCCTCATGTCAGTTTGGACACTGAAGTCATCAGATATATCTCCTAAAACATAACTACATACCTTTACTTTGATGTGTAGGACTGCGATAATAGCTGTCTTCTTACTGTGAAAGTATTTTGACCTCAGAAATCCAACACATCATGCACATCCATATCATAATTGTATTTTTATCAAGCTAAAACAATAGAAAATATATAGTTAATACTTTAGTAAAAAATAATATATATATTAATTTAAATATATAATGTTTTAATTAGTAATTAATTTTTAAATATTTTAAATGAAAAAAAAATATGTATGATTTAAAAATATTTTAAAATAATTTTTACTTAAAAATAATTTTAACCAAAACATTTTTAAAGTTGTTTATACACTCTAAAAATGCTGGGTTAAATACAACCTAGCGCTGAGTGAAATATGGACAAACTCAGCAAATGGGTTGTTTTGACCCAGCAATTGAGTCATATGTTTAACCCAACCTTCTGGGTAGTTTTATTTAACTCAATTATTGTTAAAATTACTATATATCGCTGGCTTAAAATGAACCCAAAATAGGTTGGAAATTAAAAATCTGACACATAAATGAGGCATTAACAACAATCAAAAGGTGAACATTTTTTAATAAGCAATTTAAAAAATATGATTAATATTTATTAATAATATTAATTAATTTCCAACCTATTTTGTATTCATTTTAAGCAAGAAATAAAGTCATTTTTAAGCAATAGTTGAGTTAAATAAAACTAACCAGAATGCTGGGTTTAACATTTAACCCAATCACCGGGTTTGTCCGTATTTCATCCGTGGGTCATCCGTATTGTCCGTGGGTTGTTTTTAACTCAGCATTTTTTAAAGCGTACACTGAAATTTTTTTTTCTCACCTGTGTGCATGCTCTGTATTTCCAGAAAATAGTATATCCCTTACATAAAGGGTTACTAGAGTCTGATACAAAATCTGATCAATCACACAGGGACGTCTACATTTCTTGGTGCTGTCACTTTAAGGTTGGTTTGAATGTGTGGTAGCAAATGATTTATGACTTAGAGCTCATTATAGAAAATTGACGAGGCTTAAAATACTCTCACCTGCAAAACAGCTTTTGGAGCATGGCTATCACTTGATCAAAGGCGTTCTGGTGAAATCTATGAGAAAAACCCTCATGTTTTCTTAG
This sequence comes from Labeo calbasu, assembly GCA_019740295.1. Lineage (NCBI taxonomy): Eukaryota > Metazoa > Chordata > Actinopteri > Cypriniformes > Cyprinidae > Labeo > Labeo calbasu. The sequence continues at coordinate 5,649 of JAHKKF010526998.1, forward strand.
AGGGAAAAAATTATATCACCCCTGTAAAAAATAAACTGTGTGCAGCACTTCTTACTGAACAACTGCAACAACTACCTGAATTTACAGGAGTGCAAATTTGCCCCAAGTAGTGAGTGTTTAGTTCAAAGATGATAATTATATTTATTTAAGTGTATTATAAAGTATTTTTCTCTTTAGAAATCTATTAAGAGGCCCTTTTTGAAAGGCAGGGGGCCTAACATGTGCAGCTCAGCTGCTAGCCGCAGCCAAATGTAAGACTTCCTGCACACATTACAGTAACAGAGTGAAAGATTTATATCCACTGCACCAAATATGACCCTGTGAGGCAACGTTCAAAACCATCATTATTAGTCCCACACCCACAGGTTATATGCTTAAACAGCACATATATGTTTGTCATTATAATTACTGCACTTTACAATAGCGTCATATTAGGAAATTGTATGTATCAACCCTTACACAATACATCTCTTCTGTTTGCTCTGTTGCAATTTGCTGTCACTTGAGTCATGGCAGTGATTAGGAAAATAAAGGGTGTGTTCAAGCTTTAAATCCACACAAACTAATTGGATTCAAATGAGCTCTTTTTGCCAATGGCAGTAAACAATCTGTCATATGTAGACCTGCTTATAATAGAAACATTCAGCAAACTAATTCACAGGTTTAAGTGCTGTTGATTCCTAAAGGAAATGAGCTGGATCACTCTGTTTGATGAGAGCATGGTGATGAATAAAAGACAGCAATTTGTCACTCTGTCACTTATTATGTGGAAAAAAGTACTTCACCACATTTACCTTTCACTAATGTTCTCCATAAATAAACACCAACCCTTTCTGTAATTCTAAAAAGAAAACTAACAAAGAAAATAATTTATTTACCCCCATATTACACTAAACCTATAAAAGAGATATTTTGCAAAATGTCCAAGGTGCATTTTTTCTGACCCCCGTCCACTTTCAGTGTACAATCTCAGAAAGAATAGGTACAAAAGCTGTTAAAAGGCACTAATATGTACCACTGAGGTTCAAACATGAACCTTTAAGGTACTAAAATGCACCCTTTAAGGGTAAATAAAGTACAAAGGTGTACCTTTTGAAGAGGTAACATCCCAGTAAAACCTTTTGTAAAAAAAAAAAAAAGAAAACAGTGTATAAACAAAGCAGTTTGGACAGTGTTTTGGTAGTGTTTCACACTAGGAGAAAGTTATACAGGTTTGGAATGACATGAAGGTGTGTAAATGATTACAGGGTTTTTGTTTTGGGGGGGGGGGGGGGNCTAAAATGCACCCTTTAAGGGTAAATAAAGTACAAAGGTGTACCTTTTGAAGAGGTAACATCCCAGTAAAACCTTTTGTAAAAAAAAAAAAAAAGAAAACAGTGTATAAACAAAGCAGTTTGGACAGTCTGCTATCTGTTTTTGTGTTTCACACTAGGAGAAAGTTATACAGGTTTGGAATGACATGAAGGTGTGTAAATGATGACAGGGTTTTTTTTTGGGGGGGGGGGTTGGGTTAATTGACATTTCAAAATAAAAACTAGAATTTTGTAAAAGAAAAGTAGTGCTTCTTAGTAATCTGACAATGATACTTTGAAATCAAAACAAATTTTTTGAACATTAGGTGCATGTACATCTTTTTATATAGCATTATCTGTCATTTATAGTTGTAATTTTTGAATCCAGTCCATCTCTGCCATCTTCACACTAAATGCAGTAGCTTGGCCGTGACCCAGCAGAACTGTAGGACAGATGGCTGTGGTCATAATGAATAACAACAGAGCTGGTCGCATTTAAGCAACAGCCTCCATGCGGCGGACGCCCTGTCAACCATGCTTGATGTGATGGTACCGTCTGCAGAGGTGATGGAAAAGCCAGACCACTAGTGTAGTCTTTTACTGTTTCTTCCTCAGTGGAAAATCCACATTTCCACCGAACACGTTGGTGTCTCAGGCACTGAGTGACCAGGGAATGTCTATATAGGGCTATACCATGACATGTGTAAGGGGATATTGGTGTATTTGAAGTTTTAAAAGCTTCTGCCTGAAAGATTTAGTAGGAAGAGAGAAAGGGGAATTGTATATGACACCTTTGCGAGAGAAGTCTTATAAATTGGAATCAGTTTTTCAAAGGAAATAATAAAATCTGTTACCCCTCCCACCCATTGCCATGCTGATAGGCTTCTTTTAGCCTTGACAATCGACTTTTTTTACAATTACTGCTAAGTATTCACTTCCAGGCTCGTACCTTCAATGGCTGCTCTTACGGTCCAAGCTAACTTTTTTAATAGTCCAATTCAACCATTTTTATATCACTGCAGAAAATATGGGCTATTATTTTGGAGGAAACTCAGGATGTATATTGGACCGTAGAGAATGACAAAGCATCGATTTGGTTTTAAATTGACGAACTGATGGGAAAAGCAAAGTGCATATAATAGTGTGTGTGACTTCAAAAAGCACCACATGGAAAGGAAAAAGGAAAAAAGGATACTGTTCTGGTGTGTCATGCTTGACTGCGCTGGCTTGTAACAAACTTGACCCAGTTGAGCTATTGGTGACGCAAGACAGATGCAGCGACATGTTCACAGCGACCCGTCTGAATGTTCCCTGCTTTCATCAGGACTCAAGCAGGCTTGCCAAAGCTATTAGATTTACTTGTATCATTTTCAGTAAATGAAGTCTGTTTCAGCTCATCAACATCACTTACCTCACCTAAAGTTTAAAGGGGACCTATTGTGCAAAATTCACTTTTACATGCTGATGTGTGTCCACAGTGTGCGTAAGCAACCATATAATGGTAAAAATCCACCCACTCCTTTTTTAATAATCCCTATAAATCAGAAGCAGTGTCTAATGCTTTCAAATTTCCTGTGACGTCACAGTAGGGATAAGCCCTCCCATGACTAGTGACGATCCGCTCTATTCTCATTGACCCCGCCCTGATTGAACTACAATTAATTCACCATGTTTATATCATCACTATAGCTCCTATTTCCATAACTATCACAAATATTGTTTTTGGATGTACAAATGAGAGTCTCCTAAGACTCTCGACATCTAAGCCACAGAGAACACTGTGGATGAATTTCATTATGAAAGGAACTACCTGATCTCATGACGAAAACACACCTGTGCAAACTTTTTCGCAAGATGTGAAATACATGCCAATAAAGCTACCAAGTAAATACATACCAAAATAGCTTCATGTTTTACTTTTTCGGACGTAACAAGCTTGCTCGGTAGCTCAGCCGGCATGGAATTTGACTTCGATGTGGAGTCCTTGGGTACGAATCCTGTGAAAAACATGATTAACATTAAAAGAGCTGAAAGATGAGAGATCGAAAAACACTGACACAAACCAACATCACTTAAAATGTACTACGTGTACATTCGACTGTTCCGGGCAAAAAACGAACACTCTTTTAGCACCACTCAGTGGACATTTCACATCGAATATGTCATGAAACATACATGGTGGTACGTATTTTGCGTCTTGCGAAAATGTTCCCACAGGTACATTTTCATCATGAAATCAGGTTGGAAAGGAAATGTGCTGAAGAGTCTTATATAATTGTGCAAATAATTTTATTGCCATACTGCTTCGTAAACACGGGTCAGTTCAACACAGGATTTGCACAGAACTGATGTTGAAGGATGGGTCAATACTAGTCTCAGCCTCACGCCCTCACACCCACGGACTGTTGGCTGAACATCTGATGCATACGACACACAAAAATGGAAACACTTCAGGTGTTTCGAAGTCGTCTTTGGATTGGTTATATTATACAGGATTTCCGAGAGACACGTATGTCGCGTTTAACGTTCCACCTAGAAACAAAAATGCCGTGGTGCCAAACTCCCTCAGCCCAGATAGCACACATACATCTGCAAGATGTCTGTTAAAGATCACTTGATCAAAGATCTGACAGACGTCTATAAGATGTCAGTTTTACAAACATTCTAAATCATAACCATATTAAAGATATCGAATAGACATCTATTAGGAATCTAATCTGACATCTGATAGGAAACGTCCTATAGATGTTTTGCAGATGAGCAAAAATACGTCTTGAAGATGTAAATGCAGAACTCCGTGATGTATGTGTGCTATCAGGGAGGAAAGAAGAAAGCCATCGTGTTTACAACTGTGATGACAAGCGCTTATCAGGATCAACTAAACGCTGGATTTTCAAAAGTATGTGAAAAAATTTACGTTTGCGGCTTATTATCTTTAGAACATGACGCTGCACAAACCGAAACATGATTGTTTGCAGTAATATGCCGCTTGGACGGGCCTTGGCCATTCAAAGCTGCCAAGGTTCCCAGAACTTCTACCGTCAACCTGAAGGCCTGGCTATGCGAGACTAGGTCAGTACCAGCTGTTCTTGCTTAAACATTATATCTAAAACAAGTAAGAATCTCCTCATTTTTATTCAGTGTTTCCAAATCGTGTTTTGGGTTGTGCTTGTTAGCATGCTGTACATCTAACGTGGCTATAATTTCCACTGTCTCACAGAGAGCACAGATATGTTGTTATTTATTTATTTTTTTTTTAACGATCACTGTCTGCATATTCAATAAATAATTTCTGACATTTTGGCTGCGTTCTCCAGTTTTGTTGTTGACGGATTACCTCAGCTGGAGCTGTAAAGGCTCCGCCCTCTTCTGGCTACACACAGTGGTGTTTTTGCTTACATCAAAAGGGCAAATTTGATCCGTGGGGGTTTTTTGAGCTGACACAGACACATTCTGGGGACACCAGAGACTTAAGCCCAAAGTATGCTTCATTTTTGTACGTGTACACTAGCATATGCGTACAGCCGAATGCGTAGCCTTTTAAAGTATACTTCATTTGATGTTGTGCATGAACGTGGGTGGTTGACACATAGGCTCTAGAAAGCTTCATCCATGTCTAGCGTCTATTCTAAGTTATGGCTATATAACAAATATTTTCAAACTCAAACTTAAACCAAAGCTAGGCTGTCTCATACCCTCCTGGTTATTGCAGTCCCTCCTATTTGTGTTGTTGTTGTTCTGTCTATTTAGTTTCATGTTCTACTGTGAAACTATGGCCCGGGACAGTGTAGCCACCTTGTGGAACAGCTGATTACTGAAAAACAAATTCAGTGCACATGCAGTGGCCTGCGCGTACAAAGTACATGTGGTTACAGATATTGGGTGGTGCGCGTACAGTATGTGCGTCTTTTTCTGATGACGAAAACTAACCAATCAAGTGGCTTCTTGTAACCCAGCAGTGAGAACCTAATAAAAAAGTCCAGCTTCAGGGATTGTAGTACTGCCGCCACCCTCTAAATCTCTGTCAAATTTTAGTGCATCTCACATCTGTTACCTCAGTGCGAGAAACCCCAACCTGCTGGCCCTGAGGACCATACATGCATAACCTTGTGTTTCCATGCTTGACCGTTACAAATCTCATCCAGAGGCTCTGTTGTAACAGCAGAAAGAGTTATTCATTCATGTAGACGCGACCTGTGGTTCAGATGGCTGAGCTGTTCTCTCTTCTCCGCAGCCGCTGAACTCCATTACCTTGTGTGTACAAACATGGCTAATAAATACATCAGATGGACAGTGCAGGGATGCTTTCCCCTTGTGATCAGAGAGGTCGTTAAACCCAGTTCTGCTTTATCAAAATGCAATTTTCTGCATCTGTAATAAGTATCAAAACTCAGCCTCTCTTCCTGCCTCAGCTCCTCCCAATGGAGAGAGGTTATTTACGAGTGGCCTGGTGCTGAATCCTTGTTTTTTTAAGGGAACTTCTAGAGCAGTATGACAGTCCGGAGGTGCCTAAAAGAGATGGCATAACTGCTTTTTAACCTCACCTGACACCTCCAGCCTCCATTCTGGTGGACAAGTCCTTCAGAAGGTCCCAGTAAGGGTTCGGACTGTCAAAAGTGCATCATCTTGGGAAGGCTATAATTGTAACCAGACATTTCAGTCGACCTATATTTCATTCAATGTCTCTCAGCTGTATTTGTCTTCTTCAAGATTTGAACGATGAGCTATTGTTGGGACGATTTTCACATATCTGTTGTATGAACAGATTTTTTTGCTGTAAAGTCTCATGGTCTGTTGTAGCGGTCCATAAAAGCCATTTCTTATGCAACCAAAGGGCTTGACATGGCTCTCACTGGATATCGTTTGGCCCTTGAAACCTTAGTTCATTCAAAACCTGACATGTTAAAGCCTTCCAAACACTTTGTTGGATAGTCTTACCGCTTCTTAAGAACATTTAATCCATATAGGCCCTGGAAGATAATCCATGGGAGACTGGCAGGAGAGGTCCTGGAACACGGGTCCTTTTTTTGGTATAGAGGCTGGACAGGTCTCCACAAGTTTTACTCTCACTGCGGCTTTGCCCTTGTGCTCCCCATGACTGCAATGTAGTCCTTTTTGGAGTTCAGATCTCACACCCTCATGTTAACCATGCTACAGCTCCAAAAGCAGCAGATTACGACGCTTCATGTGAGAGGAGGCTTTCCTAAGAAGAGGTATACAATGAGAAGCAGGGGTGGGAATATGTTTTAGATCTGTTTGCAAGCAGGTATGTGGCTGCAGCTCTGCATTACGAATCGGTTATATTGTTTGTTCGGAGTTACAGAAAGGCTTGCATAACAAGAAACTCAAACAGTGGCTCAACCCATAAATAAATGTTGAAAGAAATACAATGTAAGCAATCAAATATCTAAACGAAAAAAATAAAAAATAACAATTTTACAAAATGGCATCAATATATTTATATCATATAATTTACAAGAAGGGACTCACTGCAAAACATATTTTTGTTTCTAAAGTATACATCCCACGTATACTTCAAATGATAATTACAAAAATAAATAAATTAATTAATAATAGTAATAATTGGTACTGGGATAATTAATTAAATAAACTCATTATATATATATATATATATATATAAACTCATATATATATGTTAAAAAATAAAAATAAAATCTGTTAAATATATTTGTTAGTGATACATCATATAATTTAAGGAATACACTACCAGTCAACAGTTTTTGTACAGAAAAACAGCAAAGTTTTGAAATATTTTTACTATTTAAAATAACAGTTTTCTATTTGAATGTATTTTAAAATGTAATTTATTCCTGTGATTTCAAAGCTGAATTTTTAGCAT
>JAHKKF010527000.1:3499-27803 GCA_019740295.1 Labeo calbasu
ATATATATATATATATATATATATATATATATATATATATATATATATAAATGCTGTCCTTTTCAACTTTTTATTAATCAAAAAATGCTGGGGGAAAAAAAGTATCACAAAATGTATTAAACAGCACAACTGTTTCCAACACTGATAATTATAATAAAAATAATAATAAAAGTTTCTTGGGTATTAAATCAGCATATTAGACATAACACTGAAGACTAAAATAACGGCTTCTGAAAATTCAGCTTTGCCATCACAGATATAAATTATAATTAAAAAATATATTTAAATAAAACACAGTTATTTTAAAATGTAAAAATATTTCGTAATATTCATAGTATTTTTATTCCAAATGATTTCATCACACTAATGTTTCCTGTCATCTTGGGCTACAGCTCCTAAGGCACGTAGCACCATCCCCAAACCAGTTTTAGTGGATAAAGATGGACCCGTCCTGCTCCCATGCCCCGTGCGTTCCTATCATGCCACTTACCGCTGGGAGAAAGACAACTGCATCAAGCAATATCCTTGCACCATCTCCGGCTCCTCCTGTGTGCTGGCGCCCACCCCTGACCTGCCTCTAAAGGAGGGCGTGTTCCGCTGCATGGCGGAGGAGAGCGGCCTGCAACAGGAGGTGGTGTCCTACAAGCTGGTGTTCAACGGTGGGCCCCTCTCCACCTCACTAGCCTCCACCCTGGGGTCGGCTCTGGTGCTGGCTGCCGCGGCACACTGGCTCCTGTAGATCCAATGAAGCCTGGGGGCTCAAAAGGAAACAAGTTTAATACTAAGGTCAGCAGAGCATGAGTACCTAGGCCGGTCCAACTAAACTGCAGGGGAGCAGCTGGTCTCTGTATAAACTGTGTTTCTGGTTTCTTATTCAGAGCAATCACAAGTTTATTCTTTTCTTTGAAGGGCCGAGAAAATGCCTGAAATTGTCTCATTTTACCAAATGCTTTATCATACCAAACTCCAGTGTTATGTATACCATGAACTTATGTAAATGAACTACTTCATGCCATCAGCCTGAACGCATTTAGACTTATATAATGTATATCTAATACATGAGATTTGTACCACATAATACATTGTTTGCAAAATGTTAGTGCTATCATTTAGATGTTTCAGAGGACTGCTTTGCTAACTACACTCAGACATGGAATCCAAATCAGTTCTTTAACTTGGTTAGTTTTTTTTAGTAACACCACTTTTCAGTAAGGTTCAGTTAAGAATAGGGTATCATGAACTAACTAAAAACATTTTTACAGCATTTAGTAACCTATGTTAATTTACATTTACCATTAAAACATTAACTAATGTTAATTTAGACAGACTGCACGCTATAACAGTGAAAAAGACAATAAAAAACACAGCTTTACTAAGGAACGGCAAACGTTTCAGTCACAACATGACCGTCTTCAGCTTTTTTTCACCTTTACAGAGTGCATTTTTAGGCATGGTGAGTTTGGTTATGTCTTCATTTAAACAATTTGAGATGCAAAAATGTATTACTGTATGTAAAAATTAACATTTTATTTGTTTAATTTATGCAGTTTATTTTTAGTTCATGTTACCTAATGGTTTAACCCAATTGAACCTTATTTGAAAGTAGAGGTGCGATGAAAAAATCGATTCTGCGATTTTCCGAATATAGCTGTACTCCGCTTGCTTCCACACACACACACCACTTAAACTTAGAATAGTAATTCATAAGGTTCGAAAAGGTTGAGGCGAATTACAAGTGTTCACAGTGGCTGTGTTTACATTAATCGCCATACAAGCATAAAAACCGAGCTGCAAGTACATTTAACCACTTACGTTACTCAGCCGAACGCACAAGCCATCTTCTTCATGAGCATTTGAGTGTTCGGTTAAAAACCGGCTTATAGCGCCATCTGCTGTTAAAAACTAAACTCAGTGTCGATTTGAGAATCGATTCATCGTCGCATCCGAATTTTAAAGTGTTACTCTTTTGTTGGTATGTAGAATTGCTGAGTTACAGATGTGTTAGATGTGCGAGTACATGCTGAAATATGAATATACTGTTTTCCATTCTGTGCCATTAGGACAGTTCTGAAGCCTTAAAACAAGGATGAGTCTCTTTTAAGCTGTAAGGGTCACATCCTAAGCACAACTTGCAAACTGAGCAGAACCTGCAGAATCTGCTGGCTTTGTCTTTCCATTGAGTCATTCCGACCTGACGCAGTTATTTCAGCACGATTTCAGGAGTACATACAGCTGATTTTTTTGGCCTGTTTAGCAAGTTTGAAATCACGTATCAGCCACAGTTCGAAAAACAAAACCATACAAAACTGACACAGATTCAACCGCTTTTGCTCAGTGGGTGGATGGGAAGAATACCAGAATCCAATAACCAGTTTTTAGAGTTTATCTCAGTACATCACTGTGTTTAACAAACAGACATGAACACTCTTGCATCCTTGATGCCTGTACTTTTCATGCTCATGAAACACATTTCCGTTCAGATGAAATAAGCTTCAGTACATGGAGTTGCATTTTGTAGTCGCAGTGTACAGAGGCTTAATTATAGAGTTGTTTTAATTGTAATGCTCTGCATATGCTGTTCTTCACCATTGCTGCCTATGGGAATAAAAAGTATTCCTGATGGATCTAAACAGTCATTCTGCACTAAGGTGTTCAGAGTGTAAATCTATCACCATTTTACTTCATAACATTTCATTTGATCATGCCGATAAAACTTATGGTGGTTATCTTATATTACAGAAAAGGACATACAAGAACATTCTAGCACATTTCTAATCATCATCCGCATCCCTAACACACCCCCCACCACTATTTCTGTTTTTCTCTTTCTCTCTCTCAGAGCAACTGACCCCAAATGCCAATTTTGTCTTTAACCTTGTTCTCTCCTCACTGTATTTTGAAAGCAGGACAATAGTGTTATCAACGAATTGATCACTAATTAACCAGAAGTGCATTGTGTTTTAAGATGATGGATGTTGTGACTTTGTTTTTGTATTTAGTTATGTAGTTATGTTGTTTGTCGCTCTGTTTGCTCTGCTGGTGACTTAATCTGCCAATCCTAAACTAAAAGGAGCCATTTTTGTTTTATTTTACTTCCGTATGGATCTCTGGGTTAATGTTTGGGCAAACTTAAGTGTCATAAATGAAAGCCATGTAAATAGTCCAGGGACTGACTGCAGTGTTGCTTTACACATTAATGCATTAGCTGTTTATGCTAGCGTGTGCTAACCTTCTGTTTGCATGCTGAATGCCACAGCACTGTTGCCCCCTCTGTGTACTCGTACCTCTGTCTCTTGGCCTAATGTGCTACACCGCACTAAATGAAGGAACGTTGTAGTGCCAAACCAATGTCGTGTCATTTTCGTCAAAGAGCTTTTCTAACTTTTCCACTGTGTGTCGAAGCCAAACGTTTACCTTTCGGACACACGTATAGCAGTATCTAGATACACACCGACACCGAACACACTCTAAATCACTTTCAACAGTGTAAGTGACACAGGGTCTTTCAATGTAAATCACACCAAGTAACTCTAAACAACTGTTACATGTTCTGTTTTTAGTTTCGTTTAGTTTTTACTCTGTAACTGGTGTTGCGAGAATGATTTAAGGCCATTGTGTTTATATTGTCTGTCTGTCATTCGCTATGCCTTGTGTTTTATTGCCCAAGATTTGTGGCAGGGAGTGTTTTCTCATGTAGGGACGCTCAGCACGGTTTACTGCTCAAAAGCATCTTGCAGTTGTGTAAGCTTGCACTTAATAATTAATATTTATAACTGGTTACCAAAAGTCATAGCAATTTTTTTCTAAAGGGACTGAAGACATTGTAAAATACAGAAACATAATTATACATTAAATGTTTCCCTGAAAATGTGCATTAAAATAAATAACAAAAAGCCACCGTATTTGTTTTTTTTATTATTATTGTTCATTAATATTGTTTTTGTTTATGTTTTTACTATTTTAAAGGGATTGTTCACCAAAAATGAACATTCTGCCATTAATTACTCACCCTCATGTTGTTCTAAACCCATAAGACCTTCATTCATCTTTGGAACACAAATTAAGATATTTTTGATGAATAAAGAGAGCTTTCTGACCCTGTGTAGACAGCAACACAATTACCTTGTTCAAGGCCAAGAAAAGTAGTAAGTACATCGTTAAAATTAGCTTAAAATCATTAAAAATCAGTGGTTCAACCGAAGCTACGAAAATACTTTTTGTGTTTAAAGAAAACAAAAAATAATGACTATTCAACAAAGGGTGGGTACTGAATTTTCTTTTTTGAGTGAACCATGCAATTTGTGGTTAAATGTTGCTTATCAAATCAATAGAGCATGTTCAAACATTAGGGAACATGCAAAAACTTGCATTTTTTAAATCTGAAATTATTATTAAAGGAGTCTGACTAAGGACAAAAAAAATGCACCAATGATTTGTAAAAGTGTACATTAAAACAATTAAAAAGCTTTGCTATTACACAGTGTAGGAGCATTTCCGTGAGGGAATTTCTTTGGCAATAAGCATTCAACATGTGGTCACATGTTCATTTAGCAGATGTCTTTGGCGAAGGCAAATAGCACTAATTGTAGTGAGTTCTGGAGCGCCCTGAGGGTGTGCAAGGCTCTGGGATCAACCCTGCAATCTTTCTGTTAGCAGCCCAGATCTTCAAAGGAACAGTTTACCTAAAATTAAATGTGTGCCATCATTTATTAAAGTGGTAGTTTCATGAAAAATTAAACCTGTTACACATTTATTTTTTTATATTTACTCTTCTGTCTTCTTTAAAACACACACATGCAATAATTATTTAGAAGAAACTTGGCAACCTAACAGTTTTGTCTACCTTTGACTTCCATTGTGTGGACCAAAAAACAAAAACACTCCTCACACATATCATGCATGTTCTACAGAAAAAAAAAAAAAAAAAAAGTTAAATAGTTTTGAAATAACATGAGGGTGAGTAAATGATGACAGAATTTTCATGTTTGGGTGGACTACCCTTGTAAACCTCATGTTGTTCCAAACTTACATGACTGTTGAGAGATGATGAAAAAAGAACCAAATTCAGCAAAACACTGTAAATCCCTCTGTGTCAAACAATTTGCACACAGGCTAAAATGTGTTTTTTTTTTGGGTTTTTTTTTTTTTTTTTTTGCACCACCAATATGTTGAAACATACAATATCATAAAGTAATCAGTTGATTTTAATTCACTATTCTAAACAGCAGATTGCACTTGAAGGGTAACATCTCCTTAAACTAAAATGGATAAGTGATTTTGTCATTTTGAGAAATGTCTCATACTTATTCATACACTGGAAGTCAACGGTAACCAAAACTGTTTGGTCATGCAGCAGTGTTCAAAATATCTCCTTTTTTGCTAAACAGATAAGACAGGACGTTCTCACTCCTAACTCGTTACATATTTACCCTTGGTCGGCATCCCTGGGCGTCGCTTTTGAACACTCAGTGCACTGCACGTCGAAAAATGACGCAAAAGGGGTACCCTGAGTGACGCCGTGGAATCTTGACCAAACATCAGGATGAGGTGAGTTGGAATTGAGATTGTGTTGGAAGTCATACAGGTGATGACAGTATTTTCTTTGTTGGGTGAACTACCCCTTTTAATGAGCTTTTCCCAGAACAACCGCTTGTTTTACACACGACAGCTAAATATCTGAACCATTAACTGGGAGGAACATCACCGCGTACAGTTTTAGCACAGACAAGCCCAACCAGGCACAGACTGAAGGAAGGAACTCGGTGAAAGCAGATACGATGTGCTCGAACTTCCCCTGAACATTTTTGTTGATGTATTCAAAGTGTCCACTGCGGGAACGTCTGGATCAAACTTTATGAGCGTTAACTGACGAAGTTTGACAACTTGTTTTTCCAGATCGACAGAGGTGAGCATTCATTTGTCTTATTATGAAACGGAACACGATGTCCAATATATATGTTCTTCCCACAAGGATTATTCATAAATCATTTTAACATAACGACGAAAATCGTGATATATCTGCTTTTTGCGAAATTAGCTACCGACTTTTCAACCATTGTGGTGCTTGTGTATCAGTCGCTCAGTAAAATCCACCTGTGTTTGTATTAGACACCATATGCGTTTCGTTTATCAAATTAATCAAATCCTAAAGCTTATCTTAAAGTGAATCTTTAAGTAAATCTTAAAGTGACTTGTGTACTAACGGAACCAACTTTATAAACACCGTTTTCTCCCTCATCGTGGATTTTCTCCCTCCTGCTCGTTTTTATTGCCACAATATTTATTCTAGCGTCAGTGCAGGCACCGAATAACGATTTTTCCCAAAACTGACTTTTCTTGAACTCTTCTTTAACTCTTGCGCCCCTCATGTCTGCTTTTCCCCCCTTTGTGTTTGCCTAAATACAATATAGCTGAGTAGATTAGATGTACAGTATAAAAATAAAGAAGAGAAGAAGAAAGAAAGGAGGGGAAAAAATGAAAATCCTGCTATGCCAATGAAACTTTTTCTTTTCGGCAAGGAACTAAAAACACTAAAAAAGTCTGTTCTAGAGGGCAAAGCTACTTTAGGTTAATAATTTGCTCTTTCGGTCTTTGGCAGAAACACTGATTTAAGCATTAAGTCACAAAAATGTGTTTAATTATTAGTGCACTGCACTCTCATAAGAACTCTTTAAGACATTTTGACTGACTTATCACTGTTTCCAGCAGATGAAGTTGGAGGGTTTATTGTGGATTTCTGCTTCTTCCACAAACCCAGGCTATGAAAAACTACAGATTTTCATGTAAAAGGTAAAATGTGCTTCTTAATTTATTTCTTTTGTAAATTTGTGATAAGCAATATGATTTTTATAGTGTAAAGAAGTAATGTAAAATCTATAACCATTAAACAGGATGTTAGCCATATTTTCGTATTCACAGAGCAACATTACGATTGATTTTGGGATATGCTCACATTTTCAAAATTCATCACTAGAAGTTGTTCACAAAGTATACTGTGAGAACATTTTGTTTTTTGCAACAAATGAAATCTGACACTGACTGATTCATGACTGAAACAAACCACTTATTGTCTGCCAACTTCTTTCTCATTTCCTCATTGTCAACCATGCTTACAAAGCTATTATAAATAATTATACTGCAGTTATAATAATTTCTTAATCTTTTCAATAAACATGGGATATTTAAGTAAATTCTGAGCTTGATTTGCATGATGCACCTTGTCCATGTCATTAAGCATCCTTACTATTTTACTATTAATTGAAACCCTGAAACTGAAAGGCTGGGTTGCTAATAACGGAAATATTTTTCCCTATCTTTCAGATCTAAGCAAAGCCCGTGAGAATGTTTGTTTCACTGGCTCTTCTTCTCAGCCTCCAGGCAGTAGTGCACAATAAACCAGCTAAAGCCAATCAGCCCTGTACAATAACATCCGATCGGTGTTCAGCAGACTGTAAAGGTCTACGTCTGGACCAGGTGCCCATAACAAAACTGCCTGCCTCTCTGGAAGAGCTCGACCTGTCTTTCAATACCATACAGGTCATCACCAAACAAGATTTTTTCAAACTTACTCGTCTGCGAGTCCTCAAGCTTAATTTCAACAACATCTCTCTGATTGTGGATGATGCCTTTCAGGGAAACCTTTTTTTGGAGCATCTAAATTTATTTAATAACTCTTTGACAGAAATTCCATTCAAAGCCCTTGAGCCACTCACAAATTTGAAGGTTTTAGAAATGTCTAATAATTTGTACACACAAGCATCTCTGGATGCTTCTTTTTTTAATTTTACCCAGTTACAAGTGCTGTCCATTGGTGGATCTCTGGTCAGTAGTTTGGGAAGCTGTGACATTGATGTGTTGAAGAACATCTCATTGTACAAGTTTGCTATTAAAACTGGCACTGGTTTTAAACATTATGAACCTGGGTATTTCAGAAACCTCAACACAAGAAACTTGTGGCTCGATATAGCTTTTGACAAAAAACCAGATATGCTTCCCATGATACTGAAAGATCTGGCAAACAAGACTTTTGATGTGCTACGTTTCCGAAACATTTTCGAATTTCAGTACTATACTGGTAAACAGGATATTTTTTATGGCCTGCACTATGTAAAGACTCAACTCGTAACCTTCTATCGAGGTAAATTCAATGAGGAAGTTATGAGAATGACTCTGGTAAATTTGGAAATAAGTTCAATCAAAGGCCTGGAACTGCTGCTCATCGATTTTGCTCGTTCACTGAATAGAACACAGGGTTCCAGTGTGACGAACTTGACCTTGGAAAAGTTGGTGCTCTCGTAAGTTATATTAACTACTACATTTTTCAGTGCTGATTTAAAAAATGCTCAAATATTCATCCCAATTTTCCATCAAGGAATCAGAATCACTGAAGGGATGGTTCACCAAAAAATGAAAATTCTGTCATTAATTACTCCAAACCTTTTGTTCATCTTCAGAACACAAATTAAAATATTTTTGATGAAATCCAAAAGCTTTCTGACCCTGCATAAACAGCATTGCAACTATCACGTTCAAGGCCCAGAAAGGCAGTAAGGACATCGTTAAGCATCAGTGCCCGGGAAGTGGCACGTCTGGTCACCCTACCATAGTTTTTTAACGTTTATAACTGTTATAGCGGCAGCAGGTTTCGTGAAGTTTTGAGTTTTAGCTTTATAGGATTTAAGGTAAATTTGGACAGGCCTCTTTTCTAAACGACCTGCTTTTTACATCTTCTCAATGATTTATGAAACAATTTGAGTAAAAGCAGTGGTTCTAGAGGCAAAGTCGTCCGGAACAAGGAGTTCTGTTGTATTATATGAATATTGTGCTTATGTGTGAAAAAACGTGCAATGTACAATTATTTGCACTCTTGAAAAATGCTATATTGTCCCCCAGTGGGTGATTTCTTTCAAATTTCTCTCAGACCTTTGGGGCTGTGGGTCGAACAGGCCCATCAAGTTTCGCTCCGATTGGCCAATTGATGTTTTTTGAGACCTGCAAATGTCCTTGTAGACACTTGTGGCACTTTGGGCCAAGACCGTGCACACTGATTTTCATGTTGATAGGACAAATGGTTGCGCCATTTTTTTCCTGTGACCTCAGATTAAGCTCTTACATAAGTGTTCTGAGTTTGACTGAGATATCTCATTCCGTTCAGAAGTTACAGGCATTTTACTAAAAGTGGTCCTACCCCTTTCGAACATTTTGGCTTCCCTTTGCGACTTTTTTTTTGATAATTATTGATATTCACTCTGTAGCAAAAACGCTGTAGCACCCCCATCAGGCCAATTGGGCCGAGCCTTAGTCACATTGTAGGCAGTGTGAGTACTACAATCCATACCAAGTCTCAACAACTTGCGGTTCGGTCTGCACGATCGGTTTTATCTGGAGATTTCTGATCCGTGACCATTCTAACAATTACAATACAATTACAACAATTACAAATTGTTGAATATATTTAACAATTTCTCCTTTTTCATTTCAGTCTTCAACACGTGTCCATGAAAGTACCGCAACACATAAAATTACAGTTGAACCGCTGATGTCACATGGACTATTTAAACAATATCTTTACTACCTTTCTGGGTCTTGAAAGTGGCAATTGCTGTCTATGTAGGGTCACAAAGCTCTCAGATTTCATCAAAAATATCTTAATTTGTGTTCTAAAGATGAATTTAGGTTTTACCAGTTTGGAATAACATAAAGATGAGTAATTAATAACAAAACTTTCCCTTAAGAGCAATTAAAAGGAATTGGCATAATCGATTATCATTCCTATGTATAAATCTGTATGTATTTATCTTACAGAATTAAGAATTCTCATCTTAATTGTTTTGATCTTGCTGTTTTGTTCTACAGGGACATCAGTAATCCAGATATATTGCGCTTTGACTGGAGCTTCACCTGGCTTAATCATGTCCGCCAATTCATTGTATGGAACGTGAACTTCAACAGCGTGCCGTGCGACTCATGGCCGGAGATGAAAAGCATTGAGCTTCTGGACATCTCTAACAACCAGCTGAGAGACAGTTATATTTACAACCCGCTATGTGACACTAGAAACACACTGCACAAGCTTGACACCTTTAACGTCAGCCGTAATCAACTTACCAGCCTCAGTGACTTGGAATCTCTGACCAAAGACTTTGTCAAGCTGACTACAATCGATATGAGCCACAACCAGCTGGGAAATATGGGAAAACATGTCTGTAACTGGAGACAGTCCATTACCAAAGTAATCGCTCATCATAATAGTCTGACGAGTGACAGTTTTAAGTGCCTTCCCACTTCTGTAAGCTTCCTCGATCTTTCATACAGCAGCCTAGACCAACTTGACATGGAATATTTTAATAAGGCATCCAACCTCACTGAGCTTCTCCTCAGTGGCAACAAGATCAAGTTCATCCCTTCCGGATGGAGGAATCCATATTTGAGGACACTGGCTTTAGATGGAAACTCCTTTGGACTTGTTAGCATGACGTCTTTCAAGGACATGCCTAGCCTACATGTCCTCACCGCAGGCAACAACCCTTACCACTGCACCTGTGATCTCTACACCTTCATACAGGAAACCACAAGCAAGGGCAAGGTCACCATCACAGACTGGCCAAACAACTACAAGTGTTACCATCCCGAGCGTCTCCTCAACACAATGGTATCACAATACTTCCCTGGTCATTTAACTTGTAATATTACACTCGTTGTCATCATCTCTGTGTCAACAACGGCAGTTGTTGTCCTTGGTCTCATGCTTCTGTGCTACATTTTTCAAGTGCCATGGTACATGAAAGCTACATACCAGATCATCAGAGCCAAGTACAGGGCCCATAAAGAAGGTTCAGGTCAAGCTGTGGACTACACCTTTCATGCTTTCATCTCTTACAGCCACGCAGACGCAGACTGGGTTCGAAACTTGCTGCTTCCTTGTCTAGAGAATTCAAAGCCTCCTTATCGCCTCTGCATCCATGAAAGAGACTTCATTCCAGGGAGGTGGATCATTGACAACATCATTGAGAACATTGAAAATAGTCGGAAGGTGCGTACACACACACATTTATGTTCTTCAGAGTTGCCTGTAGTCACATTTCCTGAAATTAGTGGAACATGGATTATCCAAAATCTCTTTTTATAATGAAGACTTGTGTATCTTTAATGTAAACGTCAAAGCCTTCAAAATATAGAAGCTTGTTTCCATCTCAGAGAAAACAATAAAATGTTGATTATATATCTCACAAAGATCCACACAGACTTTGCAAAGACCCGCCCCCTTCGTTACTGTTGCAGTGTCCAACAAGCCATCTGCTCTCAAGCCACACATCATGGTCCCCTTATAGGGAATTCGTGCTGTGTCCTCTAGTGGACACTATGGGGAATGATGCCAGCATGACTGGTGTCTGAAGCATGTGTGAAACAATGCCAATCCTATTGGACCACATGGCCCATGACGTCATAGACAGGTACCCAGAAGTATAAAAGGGGACCTGCTTGCGCATTCGGTGTTCGAAGGCCCTAAATGCACTCATTGTAAGTGTTTCCAATGAGAAAGCTTTGTTTGCGTTTGTCCCTCTTCTTGAGAGATAAGGGATAAGTGTCTGCCTCTTGCAGTTCGGGTCCTGCTGCTGCTAAGGCATGGCGAAGACTTGGATTACGGGGTTTGTGGGTTTAGATGCTCTTTTAACGGCTATCGGATACCGTGGACAGGCAAGTAGCGCCTTAGGGAATGTGTGCCTCCGTGTTTGTATTCGAACACTGAAAGGTATATTCTGCTTTTGCGTTATTGTCTCGGGGAATAGTGTCCGCTAGAGGACGCGGTGCGAGTTCCTTAAAATGTTTCCCCGAGAGGAACAATGCGTCCATTCCTTCAGCCTGCCTGTTTACGTCTCCTTCAAATACCTGCGTTGACGTATTCAGCAGGTGCCTTTTTATACTTCCAGGCAACCGGCTATGACGTCACCAGCCATGCGGACCAATAGAATTGGCATTATTTCACACTTGCTTCAGACACCGGTCATTCTGGCAACATTGCCCATAGTGTCCGTTAAAGGATGCAACGTCATGTTCCCTTCGAGGAACCATAGTTACATACGTAACCTGAGACGTTCTTAGACAGTGAAAAATACATCGCAGAGCAAAGAGACAACGGTCAACGCACCAACAGACAAGACAGAGCAGGTTACTTTAGGTTTGAAACAAACTTTCAGCTTTTAAATTTTTTTTTTTTTTTTGTTTCGAAATTCAAACAATAAAAACCTCTTTGTGGCTCTTTACTGTGTCATGACAGATAGCTGTAGTGCCTCCGTTTAAGTGACATGGCCACCAGAGCTGATCGCGACCACTTCAGTCAGTGCTTGTGTTTATACCAGCCGGCCACAGCATGTTTCTGATGCGTCCCAAAAATGACTCTTTGAGGTGTTTATACAGCAATCTGTCATACCACATCAAAGAATGTCAAAACATCATTTATTGTTTGAATTTCCTGGAAAAAAAAAAATCTGTATTTTTCAGTACACATGCATACCGAACCAAAAGACCCATACCGAAAATGTTCAGTATGAATACATGTACTGTTACACCCCTACTCAAAACACAACATTTTTCAAGTTTAAATGCACCAACCTACTCTCCTTTCTGGCTTGTTTGTCGGACAAAAATGTCAGATTCTGCGTTATGATTGATCAGATTGCCTGTCAATCAAATTCCCTGTGAAAGGGTCAATGACTTCATATCTCACTATTGCAACATTATACACTGCTGTTCAAAAGTGTGAATCTGTACATTTTTTATGCTTATAAAATGCTTATAAGTGTCCAATGTTCACCAAGGCTACATTTATTTGATAAAAATTATAGCAAAAACTATTGAGAAATATTATTAACACATTAAATAACTGATTCATATTTTATTATATTTTAAAATGTAGCTTTTTCATGTGATGGCAAAGCTGAATTTTCAGCAGCAATTACTCTAGTCTTCAGTGTCACATGATCTTTCCTAAATTATACTAATATGCTGATTTGATGCTCATACATTATTTTTGTTGTTGTTAAATTAATGTTAAAAACTTTTAAAAAGGTCTACTTTTTAATATTTTTTGTGGAAACCATCACTTTTTTCAAGGTACCTTGATTAATCAGAACTTATCTGAAATAGAGATCATTTGTACACAAATGTAAAAATCTTTACTGTCACTTTTAATCAGTTGATCCTTGCTGAATTAAAGTATTAACTTCCTTAAGAGAAATCTAATTCCAAACATTTGAACTATTGTGTATTTCACAGTCACAGTGTGACTATATTTCGCAACATGACTTTTCAACATATCTGACACCTGTAACTTTACATAACACAGTTTCTTTATCTTTATATGTTGCAACTGCCGCTTTTTTGATATCCTCAACTTTATGTGACTTTATTTCTTATTTCAAAATTTTCAGGTACCTTATTTTATTTTTTTAATCTTGAGGTGGTTGTGGGCTTTCATATAAAATAACCTCTAAAAAATTAAAAAGCAAATAACTCAACAAAATGTGGAAGAAAATCAGAAGTGCTGAAACATGTTTTCTTGTTATTCAGGTGATCTTCGTGTTGTCGCGGAGCTTCGTGAACAGCGAGTGGTGCAACTATGAGCTCTACTTCGCCCAACAACGGGCCATTGGCAAGACGTTCAGTGATGTCATCCTGATCGTGAAGGAGGCCATCGATCCCACTTCTCTTCCCAGTAAATTCTGTAAGCTCAAAAGGATGCTCAACACCAAAACCTACCTAGAGTGGCCCCAGCAACCCACAGAACAGAGCTTTTTCTGGGTCCAGCTGAGGAGTGTCCTGGGCAAACCAAACAATATAAAAGAGCATACGACCAGCCAGCGTAGCCGCCTGTCTTCAGTGAGGTCTGTTTCTCTGATTGAACTGCCGCAGGACCAGAATTCTGCAGAAATTAAAAGTACAGATGAAGATGACCACCAAGTCAGTGATCAGCCATCTAACAGATGTCAACAAACGTTAAGAGAACTTGTTTGAAGGACATAAATAAGTTTATCTGTGGCAAAGGTAACCAGACCCAACATGTTGCTTTTACTTTCCTGACATTCAGAATATGATATGCATTACTGGAAACTGATGTGCATTGATGTTAAGTGAAGATTCATCTAAACCAGTTTATCTGACTCACTGGTGGCAGAAGGACTGGAAAAAGTTCATTCTGACTCATATGTTCATTCAGTGTAAGCAAAACAAACAACTAGGCAGATCTAGACAGTGATTTAGTGTAGTTACACAACAACACACATGCTCACTCTGACAATCAATTCTGTTCTATTTACTTTAGTATGCAAATGTACATACTTATCTTAATTGGGGTAGTGACCTGCAATCCTGTTCCGTCACCGTATGCCATTACGCAGTTATGCTGTCTTAA
This sequence comes from Labeo calbasu, assembly GCA_019740295.1. Taxonomy (NCBI): domain Eukaryota; kingdom Metazoa; phylum Chordata; class Actinopteri; order Cypriniformes; family Cyprinidae; genus Labeo; species Labeo calbasu. The sequence goes on from JAHKKF010527000.1 coordinate 17,910, forward strand.
TATTTAAAACAAAAATATTTTGTAAATACAGACTCTTTTCAGATTTTATACATCCATTTTCTACCTTTTTTTGCTCTTAATTGTCTCTTGTATTTTGTATCTGTGAATCTGTGGTTAATAATGTGATACCTTCTTTTAATTATTCTATATAAAATGATAAAAAATAATAGTGATGTCAGGATTATGAATAGATAGATAGAGAAACAGATGTGCTTGATTGATTTCTGAGGAGAAAATCATTATATGATAAAGTTGCCATGGATACTAAAAGCAAAAAACATAGTATAAATCTAGTACTGTGCACAGTCTAATATTCCTCTTGAACATCTATCTTATTAATGATATTAATGGCTGGCACCGCAGTGTTCTCTTTCAAGGCAGTTTGAATATCATTTCACCGTCATTCGATTACTCTTTATGATCTGGATTAATCCTAACCTGCGCCCCTCACTCCAAGTCTAATATCCCCACAGCTAATTTCACATTTTACCCCAGTAATGATGTTTTTATGTCTGTTCTATCTAGCTGTAAATCATGAATCATTAAAATGTATAACACAGAACAGATGGATCCTTGCAAATAAACAAGAAGCTGTGATGCATCCTGTTATCCGATTTGCGACCTCACAAGTTTTACTTTCTCACGTGAAGTGGAAACATTCTTAGGGAGTCATCTCTACTTTGTTTATGTTGGAGTGGGTGTTGCTGCTTTTACGTTAGTGCTATTTTAGTACCAGTGATATAGTATTACAGTTTCTTTTAATATTTTGAATAAGATTTTATTTTTATACACTACCAGTCAAAAGTTTTTGAACAGTGAGATTTACAATGTTTTTAAAGAAGTCTCTTCTGCTCACCAAACCAGCATTTATTTGTTCCAAAGTAGAGCAAAAACAGTAAAAACTTGAAATAGTTTTACTATTTAAAATAACCATTTTCTATTTGAATATATATTAAAATGTAATTTTGTTCCTGTGATCAAAGCTAGCATCATTATCCATTCTTCAGTGTCACATGATCCTTGAGAAATCATTCTAAAATGCTTATTTGCTGTTTAAGAAACATTTTATTAATATTATCAATATTTAAAACAGTTTAGTACATTTTTTTCAGGATTCTTTGATGAATAGAAAGATCCAAAGATCAGCATTTATTCTAAAATAAAACTTTTGTAACATTATACACTATACCATTCGAAAGCTTGGAGTCAGTATAAGTTATTTTTATTTTTAAATACTTTTATTTAGCAAGGAGGCTTTAAGTTGATCAAAAGTGATGATAAAGACATTTATAATGTTATTTATAATGTTTTTTGAGAATATTAGAATGATTTCTGAAGGATCATGTGCCTGGAGTAATGATGCTAAAAATTCAGCTGTGAAATCACATGAATACAATACATTGCAAAATATGTTAAAATATATAAAACGATTATTTTAAATATTAAATATTTCTAAATTTTACTGTTTTTGCTGTACTTAGATCAAATAAATGCAGGCTTGGTGAGAAGAATAGACTTCTTTAAAAAAAAAAAAAAAAAAAAAAAACAATTTACTGCCCAAAAACTTTTGACTGGTAGCGTATTTTCTGTTTGTGTTTTACTTGTGCTTGTAATTTTATTTAGTTTGTTTTGTAAATGTCTATAAAGGGTTAAATTGATTTTTAATTACAGTTTTAGTTATGTTAGTACTTCAGGTTAAGCTAAATGAAAATGAAAAATGCTGCCTTGGCAACCAGCTGATACAAAATAATATGTGACCCCGGACCACAAAACCAGTCGCTGGGGTATATTTGTAGCAATAGCTGAAAATACATTGTATGGGTCAAAATTATTGATTTTTCTTTTATGTCAAAAATCATTAGGATATTAAGTAAAGATCATGTTCCATGAAGATATTTTGTAAAATTCCTACTGTAAATATATGAAAACTTAACTTTTGATTAGTAATATACATTGTTAAGAACTTCATTTGTGAAACTTTAAAGGTGATTTTCTCAATATTTTGATTTGTTTGCACCCTCAGATTCCAGGTTTTCAAATAGTTGTATCTCGACCAAATATTGTCCTATCCTAACAATCTATACATCAATGGAAAGCTTGTGATGTGTAAATCTAAATTTTGAAAAATGGACCCTTATGACTGGTTTTGTGATCCAGGGTCACATATAAGGTTTTGTTTTGTTTTGTATTTAAATATGTTTCAGTTAAAACTTCTTTCGCTTTAAGTAATGGAAATGTTTACATTTTAGTTTAGTTAACGACAATAACCCTGATAATAACATTTTTGTTTCAACAACAAGTTGTTTTAGATGTCAAAAAGAGATACATTCTAGTCACATTTATTACTGTGATAATGAAAAACAAACTTGTGGTGCCACAAACATGCCTCACTCCACCACATAACATTGCGCAACATCAAATTCCTTTAGCCTGACACAGATATCATTTGACCCGTCTTGAACAAAAAAAAAAATGCTTTAATAAAATGAAAAGTGAGTAGCTTACTCAAGTGAGATCCGAGATAGGAAAATGCCAGGAATTCAGTTGGCCTCAAAAGACTCTTTCTTCAACTTCCTGCACACGGGTAAACATTCCATAGCCTGAACCTTTCCTGACAAAACAGGAATCATCAAACTCAAGTGAATTCATTTTATCTTTCAATCATACTAGTCAAAACAATTAAAAAATCTAAATAAAAGCTTTTATCCGTGTTTCACCGTAAACCTACAAAACTGTCACATTTTTATACTATTGCAAATTTATGTACTAACATGAGATCGCATCTAATGTATGTGAGCAGCGTGCGTGGTGACGTCATTAGACGTGCGGGTTGCGGTTGGAAGAAGCTCCGCCCACTTGGCTATTTCCCCCGCACAGGTGAATGGACGCTACTTAATGAATGAGCACAAGACACTTTTCAAGCGGTAGGTGCTACTTCTGTGTCTAGGTAAGTTGATAACGCTATTTGTTTTTATAGACTTACTAATGTTATGCTGATTATAATAACTCGTAACTTAAATACACGCAATTAGTTGTGGTTTAAGACGTTTTACGTAAGAATAAATGCCACTTTAAGCTAATTATTAAATTATGTCAAAGGTAAATGCATGAGAGAGATTTAAGAATTATTACTTAGCACTTAGATAACTCTCCATGTAATACGAATGAGGCAGTGTTTGCGTTTCAACAGACACTATACTTCTTGTGGCCAATATAAGTAAACTCACTTTAATTGTGCTGATGGAAGGGTTTTCGTTCATTAGTCCGTTAGTGGATTGTTTTAAACAGTCTAAATGGTTTGATGTTAATTCATTACCATACAATGTTCATACCTTCAATATTTACCTATTCTGTTTGAGACTTTAGATTTAATATGCGTCTAACATTAAAAATAAGGCCTACATGCCTTAATGGTGGATAAACAGTCTCCTAGCCTTTAGTTCATACAAAAGACTAATTGAATAATTGATGTATACCTGTCTTCCACCTCCCTCATGATCGTCATCAGCCTGCCAGTGCCAAAAGGCCAGTTCGCTCATAGATATTAAATTCCTCTCTGGCTGTGTAACCCCATTCTTAGGGGGAAAACGGGGCCCCTGGGGTCAGCAGGTGTCTGTGCAAACAGTACACCAAGGTTTTTAAGTATCAAAACGGACTAAACATGCTTTTATTAAATATAGACAAATGCTTTTAAGTGAATATGAGCATGTAGTCCACTAAACCTGCATTGATTCTCCGTGTTACATTGCATAATGCTTTTTGTTTTTGTTTTTTTTCCAAAGTATATTTTCTACAAAGGTAAACAACACCATGGTTTCAAAACTGGAAGACGCAATGGAAGGCCTGATTAAAGTGTTCCACACATACTCCTCCAAAGAAGGAGACAAGTACAAGCTAAGCAAAGCCGAGCTCAAGAGCTTGCTTCAAGGAGAACTCGGTGACTTTTTAGCGGTATGTTTTAGTCGTATTAACATTTGAAACATTATTGGCTCACATGCATAATAGAAGAATAACTGTGTGTCCTGTCGTAGGCGAGTAAAGACCCCATGGTTGTGGAGAAGATCATGTCCGATTTGGATGAGAACCGGGATGGAGAAGTGGACTTTCAGGAGTTTGTTGTGCTGGTGGCTGCTCTCACAGTGGCATGCAATGAATTCTTTGTAGAGAGCATGAAGAATTAAATGTCCTTTCATGTCTCTCTTCAGCTGTGTGAGAACATTTTGTAAGTGTTATTTATCAGAAATAAAGATTGTAGTGAGATGCAGACTTGTATGTGGGTGTATGGAAAGTGGAAGTTACTGAAGTAAACTGTCAATTGTGCAAAAGATGCAATGTTTTGATTAGAGCCTAAGATGACCTGAAATGATTTACAATAAATCAAAGCATTAAAATAAGCTAGAACACATTATCAAGATGTGAACTGACCTATTATTTCCTTTGTTCCCTTAAGAATTTTTTTCTTAATTAAGAACCAGCAAGATTCCTATTGTCTTAGACTTTAATTCTAATCTTTAAATTTATTAAATTTTGAAAGTGTGATTTCCAGATCTGGAAAAGTCTTATACAAGTTCAAGCTTCATTTTATTTGGTAAAAAATGTGCATTTGTAAGTAAGAGTTTAAAATCATTTTAAACCATGTAACCACAAATGACTAGCAAAGTCATGTCAAATAATTGAAGTAAATTCTAAAGAACAGTAAGTTATTAATGTAAGTGTAATTATGGAATAAAGATAGTTATTAAATTATTTTAAATCATATTAATGTATGATCACTTGTAGTTTCTGTAAATGAAGTTTGGAAATGAGCATCTTTGTCATTGCAGCATACTGGAAGTACTACAACTATCATGGGGGGTTTAAAATACTGTCTTTGAAGGTTTGACCTGAATGTGTCTTAAGAGTGCCCTCTATAGGTTAAAAAAAAGACATGTCAGCCCCTCAATTACAGTGTTTTTATTTGCAGATGTAACATTCATATTCCTGCACTTATACAGTAGATTCTGGGTCTAAATGTCTTTTGTAATAGAGGTGAACCATAGGCAATAGCAACTTTGCCCAGTGTAATATAAATCCTGTGTCTTAAATACATTAGAGAAAAAAACAGTTTGACTGTCTTTTTAATAAGGTTAAAAATATTAAAAACATCTTTTAAAAGTTTAGAATTCGGAAGAAGAATTTTCCTTATTTAAAGGTCATTTAAAATGTGACCCAATTTTTGCTCGTGAGTGAAAGCAAGCATGACGGGGAGAAAATGACTGACAGTGACCCATTAATGAATCACTCTGGAAAACGTAAAATCAGACCTCTAATTTTAGTTCCCAAAAATGTGACGGTTCATTTAAGGGCATTTCATTCATATGTTACTGTCAATCTAATAATGTGGTTGTGACTCAGAACTTGGATATGATCTTGGTGTACGTTATTTCATTCAGCTCTGTGCTTCTTTGGGCTTGACGGACACCAGTACCAGGTTTCGTGGAGAAAAAGCAGCATCAAAGAGTGGGATGAGTTTACTCTGGAAACCTAAATATGAAAATACAAAGACGAATTATAATCTAGACCTGGAAAAGTGATCACGGAAAAAGGTCATGAAAACTTTGAATATGCATTACCAGTCAAAAGTTTTTGAACAGTAAGATTTATGTTTGTTTTTTTTTCTTTTTTTTCTTTTTAAAGAAGTCTCTTCTGCTCACCAAATCTGCATGAATTTGATTCAGAGTACAGCAAAATCAGTAAAAGTATAGTTTTCTATTTGAAGATGCTTTAAAATGTAATTTATTCATGCGATCAAAGCTGAATTTTCAGTATCGTTACTCCAGTCTTCAGTGTCTTATGATCCTTCAGAAATCATCCTAATATGCTGATTTGCTGTTCAAGAAACATTTATTATAATCATATCAATATTTAAAACAGCCAAGTACATTTTTTCAGGATTCTTTGATAAACAGAAAGATCCAAAGATTAGCATTTATCTGAAATAAAAAGCTTTTGTAACATTATACACTATACCATTCAAAAGGCCTGGAGTCAGTATAATTGGGGGGTATATATAGAAATTAATTCTTTTATTGATCAAAAGTGATGATTAAGACATTTATAATGTTACAAAAGATTTCTATGAACTTTCTATTCATCAAAGAATCCTGAAAAAATTCTATTCTAATAATGCAAATCAGAATATTAAAATGATTTCTAAAAACCCAGCTTTAAAAATCACAGGAATAAATTACATTTTAAAATATATTCAAATAGAAAACAGTTATTTTAAATAGTAAGAATTTCAAAATAACTGTACTGTTTTTGCTGTACTCTGGATCAAATAAATGCAGGCTTGGTGAGCAGAACAGACTTCTTTAAAAAACATTAAAAATCTTACTGTTCAAAAAAACCTTTTGACTGGTAGTGTAAGTTATGTCTAGACCTAAAATACATTATTTGGTAGATACTGATATTTTTGAGTAAAAAATCCCTGTGATTACAAATTACCAGAAAAGTTATGTAAATAAATTATAAATATTAATAAAGTTAATGAAACTGCTGAAACTCCTATCTATAACTTCTTCTATAAACATAATGTAAAGATAATTAATATTAACAAAATAAATCAAAAAATGGTACTGTAATAACATTACAAAACATGTCAGAAAAATAATTTATTCAAATTATTTAAAATTAATTTATTCATTTTCATTTCCTCATATGACTGACTGGCTCTGCTCCATGTACCTCTCTCTTGCAGGAAAATCATTCGATCCAGTAACACTAGAGTTTCCACCACAGGTGCAAGGAGAAGAACCAGGCTGAAGTACGCCACCACTTTACCCTGGTGCGCTAGCATTGCATCCACATCGGCAGGGTCAAATTGGAGATCAGCAGGTAGGCCCACCCGAGGCAATGCCAAACGAGCATACCTGTGATAAAACAAAAGCTAATATTATAATCCAGCAGTCTAGTATCTCAGATGTACCTGAAATATAAGTTTAAAACATGCCATTGGGATTTAACTCTACAGGACTAGTTTCTCAAGTCCTTCCTGTTCCAGAAACTGCAGCTCGGAAGTCACAGATATGCCAGTTCTATAAATATATTATCATTCTCAAATGTCACAATAAAGGCACTAACTCTGAAAATGACAGTGCGTGGGCTTTTTTAACGGTCTGAACGCCTGGTCTGCGCATATCGGGCCTCTCCGTTCTGATGATGCTTTCTAAGATGGCTCTGTAGCAGTGTGTTCGCAGTAAGCTGCTCTCCTCTCTCAGTCGGTGTAGATAGTCCTCTATTGCATGACACGCTCCCTCTCGTGCCTTATACGACAACTGGTGCCCTGGTAATCCACGTACCCAGTCACTCATCGGATAACCATATTCTGAACAGGAATCCGCCACTGTGTCTGTTGAAAATGGGGGCTGGAAAACCCCTGGAGGGTTTGGGTTCTCCTTCGTTGAGATTTTCATATAGCAGCAAGCGACTGATGTGATGACCTGAACGTGAGGACAGTTGGCAAAATGACGCAGAAGTGTAGAGCTAAGGTCTCCACAAGCATGAAGACCTGTGAGTACAAAACTACTAGGTTTTCTGGCACCACAGTCAGTAACTGGTACGGTTTTACAGGTGAGCATTTCGGTCGCCATCCCTGATGGAAAAACCTTAGTGTTTATTTGAGTTACAGAGTCTGAAGTGTTCATGTCGTTTTTTTGAGTCAGAAGTGTATTTTGTAACTCCTCTGCTTTGGTTTGGCATGAATGCGGCTCTAGATGCAGCTCTTCCACCCGCTGTTTCTTTTCATATGGCCCACTTGTTGCTCCAATACTGTCACTTTCAGTTGCTGTCACACCAAGCTGCTGAATGAAGACATCCCATGAAGCCTTTGGGTTAACCCAGCCCACGACATGACGTGGAGAAGGACCAGGTACAGAATAAAGACTCTGAGCGTTTCCTGACTACAACAGAAACACTGATTAGAATTGTCAAAGTAAAAAACCTGTGGTTTACAGTTACTAAAAGGAATAGTTCACCCAAAAATCCTGGTACTCTCCTGAATGCTCAGCAAAGACACGAAAGAGAAGAAATTGTTGAATAAAGTCATTATTTTTTGTTTTCTTTGCACACAAAATGTATTCTCACAGCTTCATTTACAATTACGGTTGATTACGGTACCACTGATGTCATATGGACTATTTTAACAATGTCTTCACTACCTTTCTGGGCCTTGAACGTGTCAGTTGTGTCGCTGTCTATGCAGGGTCGGAAAGCACTCAGATTTAATCAAAATATCTTAATTTGTGTTACGAAGCTGACCAAAGGTCTTACAGGTTTGTAATGACAGGAGGTTGAGCAATTAATGACATTGACAATTTTTGTGTGAACTATCCCTTTAAAAATAAAAAATAATAAAAATAAATGTATAAAATATTTTTAAGTTAAAAAATACAAAATAGAATATTATAATAATACCAAATAAAATAAAAATAACTTCAAAAACATGGACTAAGTTATAATACAAGCTTAAAATATGTATCAATCATTATGTAATATCAAAAGATGGTTACAAAACAGAAAATACATGATTGAAAGGATAATAGATTTTTTAATAGAACGATTTATGAGGGTCATACCTTTTGATTCTCTTTGGCGAGTGTCAGTAGCAGCTGTCTATCAAATTTGGTAGCCATTGAAACAAGGTTAGGGTCAGCCTCAATTCCAGTGACATCCAGGCCGAGTCCAAAAGACAGAAACCGTGTCAAATGGCCCTAGAGGGATGGATCAAATTAGAGTAATTTTGGCATATTTACTAGAGGAAAATTAAGACATTACCGTACCTGTCCAGACCCAACATCAACAACGCAGCTGCAGTTGGCCTGATCACACAACTTCTTGACCAGCTAGAATTTAAGAAACATTTTTGAATAATCTTTAGATATTTCAGATTTCTTTAATAATGGTATATATTTCCACATTGACATTACATGCAGTATAATGTACCCGTACCGTGCCTAGTCGGCGGATTTCGTGCTGCTTCTTAGGCTTGACGTGTTTACGGAAAATGTGTCCTAATAAAGAACTCTGACTCTGGTTCGACTGAAACTCATTGGGTACTGCTGCACCTGGGTCCTGACTGTGTCCACCTGGTGCTTTACGTGGAAACGACAGCACATGTGCTGCTGACCGCAGTGCAAGTAAGGATAGAGGCCACACAGACGGGTACCTAAAAGACAGAATAAATACCACACATTTGAAATTACTTCCATTTATATGTTAAGTATATAAAATACTTTAAAAAAATCAACTCTCAAATGTTTTAATAGAAAGTCATTGTATATACAGTTGAACATACACCTTGCAGAATCTGCAAAATGTAAATTATTTTACCAAAATACAAGGGATCATACAAAATGCATGTTATTTTTTTTTATTTAGCACTGACCTGAATGAAATATTTCACATAAAAGACGTTTACATATAGTCCAAAAGAGAAAATAATAGTTGAGTTTATAAAAATGACCCCATTCAAAAGTTTACATACACCTGATTCTTAATACTGTGTTGTTACCTGAATGACCAACAGCTGTGTTTTTGTGTTTAATGATAGCTGTTCACGAGTACCTTGTTTTTTCTAAACAGTTAAACTGCCTGCTGTTCTTCAGAAAAATCCTTCAGGCCCCACAAATTCTTTGGTTTTTCAGCATTTTTGTGTATTTAAATCCTTTCCAACAATTACTGTATGATTTTGAGATCCATCCTTTCACACTGAGAACAACTGAAGGACTCATATGCAACTACTACAAAAGGTTCAAACTAGGGTTGGGCGATGTCGACCAATTTGGCATCGTACGATGTCTAATGTGAAACATCGCGATGGACGATGGCATCGTCGTCGTAGGCGGCCGGGTGGGT
>JAHKKF010527001.1:0-17281 GCA_019740295.1 Labeo calbasu
TAATGATAATTATATTCTATCTTGTTATGCATATATTATTATTATTATTATTATTATTGATAATAATAATAATAATAATAATAATAATAATAATACAATTATATTTCTCTCTTTTTATGCATATATACTATTATACATTTGTAATTATTATTAATAATAATGTTATTATTATTATTATTGTTATTACTATTATTATTATTATTATTATTATTATTATTATTATTATTATTATTATTATTATTATTATTGCAAGACTGCATTATGTACAAGACATTTTCAACAAAATGAGAAATGGAAACAAATTATATTTGTTTGTTTTGTTATCTGTTTTTGATTTAGTTTAAAACTGTCATCATGAATCAGTACTGTATCACAATTTAGCGCAGTCTCATATTCACCGTTACTCGTATGACTACCTAAACAGTAATTACCCTTCTCTCTGCATGTTTAAATCAGAAGCCTTCAGCAGAGCTGAACCTGGCAGCCCCCTGTGCACATTAATGGCCTTTCTTCTTAAAGTCCTGTCTCCCTGACAATAGAGCATCACTGAAACGCCTGTCGTCCAAACAAAGAGCCTTCTCTCCCAGACACCGGGGTCATGCTCTGTAGTGATGAACCTCGCTGTCACGTGAATACAATGTGATTCCCCCATGTGAATAACAGAAAACCAGAGAGAGACAAAGGGAAAGTGAGAGAGCTGGATGTGTGATGCTATTTTGTTTTGTCGACATGACTATGGATCAAAAGTGCAGATCTGGGGAATTATAACACCGCATGTACTAGAATGCTGTCATTACAATCAACAAAGTTGTCTACACTGAAAGCGAGTGAACAGCCAGCTTTGTTTATTGTAATGGCAGTGCTCTAGTTTGTCTCGCTTGCAGTATAGCCGGGGTGTAAGCGGTGAGAACTCTACTCTGTCCTTGGTCCTGTGCTGTCTCTGGCTGAGATTTATGATCGTCTGGGCTGCTGCTGCATGCACTTGGTTCTGATAATTAAAGGGGTCGTTATTAGTTAGCTGCGTATGCAGAGCAGGGCAGCGTGAAAGGTCAGGGAGGCACTGAGCACCCCAGCCATTCCTCACCTCTCCCAATAGAAACACGGTCACCTCACACATAAAACATCCACACTGTCACTCTCTACTCCACCATCTGAAACAGCACAAACTGCACAAGAAAAAAAAACACATAATGGTTGTACATGTGACAATAATAATTTTAAAAAAGTTAAATAAATTCTCATATGATGGTTCTTTCTGGTCCTCAGATCTGACTGGCTGAGAGGAGCGATATTCAAGTGATATCGAAACTCCAAACGTTTCCTCAAATCCACTATAATTTTATAATTAATACTGTTTTTGTGTCACAGAACGTAATTTGAAGAGTTTTTTTTAGGTGAGAAGGTACTTGTTTACACTTCAAATATGCAGTTTATTAATAAAGATAACGGCTGTTTGAAAATCTGCTTTAGTGTTTTCAGAGATGTGAGCATCAGGGTGTCAGCCACCGTTTAGTGCTCATGAACCCGTGGAAAGCAGCCTCACTTCGGTCAGATCTTCTGGAATTTGCCTCTACCTCTGATGTCTCTATAGTGGTTTAACATGAGTTATAATTAGTTTTAGGTAAATCTAACAGTCTTTGGTCTCATTAATCTATTATTTGTTCCAGAGCAAATAGTTTTGACTGAGGGCAAAATCTCATCATGTTATATTTTTGTAACTTTAACTTTGTATGTATCAGAGCACAGCCTTTGTACTTTTAACTGAATTACCTAGGACCTTTTATGATGGCTGTTGTTGTTGTTAATTTAATATTATTTTTAAATAAATAATGTTTTATATAAATAAAAGTAGTATTTAAGTATAGTATTTGTTATTGGGAAAGGGTGTGTGTGTCCGTAATGGTGATTAGAGACTGTTTTTATGAGTGAGTCAGCAGTAAAGACTTTTATATTGAAAGAGACTAAAACAGGGTTGTAAACAAGGAAGTTATTTTCACTTTCAGATGAAAAGATAGTATCACAAAGATATAGTACAACTGATTTCTTCAGTGGACATTCAAGCTAATGCTTTATTGTGAATATGAGACTGAGCTGAAGAATGAATGCTGCATCAGGTGCAGGTAATCATACAGCACAAAAGAGGGTGTTTAAAGACACTCTGTTGTTTCTTATGTATTTACACACTTGTGCCATGGAACTGTTGCATAAACGCAATATCACACTCGTAGCCGTGCCAATAAACAGCCGTGTCGAATGGATACTCGTGTGATATTGCTCATATATATGTGACCCTGGACCACAAAACCAGTCATAAGGGTGATTTTTTTTAAAATTGAGATACATACATCATCTGAAAGCTGAATAAATAAGATTTCTATTGATTTATTGTTGATGATACAACTATTTGAAAATCTGGAATCTGAGGGTGCAAAACAATCAAAATATCGAGAAAATCGCCCAAATAAAGTTGTCCAAATAAAGTTCTTGGCAATGCATATTACTAATCACAAATTAAGTTTTAATTTATGGTAGAAAATTTAAAAAATATCTTCATAGAACATGATCTTCATTTAATATCCTAATCCTAAAAGACAAATCAATAATGTTGACCCATACAGTGTATTGTTGGCTATTGCTACAAATATATCCATGCCACCTATGACTGGTTTTGTGGTTCAGGGTCACATATATATACATACTACAAGAATGTCACATCACATTAGCCAATAGAGGCCTTTCCATTCCCGTTAAACTTTCCCACAGAGAGTAAAATATCACATCACAACGACACAATTTGCGATTGTCATTTGCCTTGCCAGTTGTCATTGGCAAGAAAAACAAAAGCATGTAATATTGGAAAAATCCATCAAGCCATGAATATAGCATGAAGAGCTAGCATATTTTCTATGTGCGCGTACATGCATTATCTATGACACAAAGGCTGCGAGGAGATGCAACCCCAGGGCTCCGTGATCCTTCTCTCTCTATCCAGCCGGCAGCAGAACCCAACCCTCTGCCCGCCAGCCTGCACACAATCATAATCACCATAATAACAATAATAATAAAGTAAAGGCATACCGGGCTGGCAGCAGTCTTAGCACACCTCAATCAAATTACACGGATGCACGAGGAACATGTCACCCTTGGATTTTTCATTTGCATAAAACAATTACCCCACGGACAGTGGGTTCAATGTCGTCTAGACTACATGCTTCAGATGGTGTCATCAGCCCCAGACACAGTAGACTGCCTATAAATTAGCAATGAGCTGAGCCTAGCCAAGATGCATTATAGCGCTTATAAACCCTGAGAATTTATTTAAATAGATAACACACATGCAAATCTCCCTGGCTGGCATGGCAACGATCTTGATAGCGGGGCTCCATATGTGCGGAGAGGGCAGCTGGGAGCGGCCGAGCACTGTGGCGGGCTAAAATGAACCCTGACACCTTATTAGTGTATACACTGGACACTCATTAACTTCTACTGCCAGGAGAAACCTGACCTGACCCAGCAAAGCTCTGCTTTCTTTTAAACCATAACATGCTGGTATGAAAGCAATACTAGTGTTTTGATGAAAATGCTTCCTGTATAATGACTTTCTGTGTTGAGTGATTGAGGCCTTGAAGCTGTGTTCTCAGCGGGACACCATTCAGTACTGACAGTGAAAGAGTGATAAAATATCAAAACTATTTTTCATTTATTTATTATTGTTGATTTTTATCCTAAGCAGGCCTTAACAAACACACCTTGGCTTATAAAGTCTTTTATACCAAGTCTATTCAGTGCCTGATTAGAAATGATCGATTTACCATGAATTTTTCTTAACCAAGGTCATAAGTTAATCTTATGTGTTTTCATTTTGTCTTTGGTTAGCAAGCTAACTATGCTAGCATTACATAACACTAACTAGTTAAAAGCTACAAGCTACAAGATATCATTATAACATGCTATGTTTTTAATCAGGTGTTGAGTAAAGGGGAACATGCTTTCGCGTAGCACCAGAACCCGTTAATTTTAGCAACGACCCTGATCCTGTAAGTATGTATGAATTAGTGTCAAATGATTAAGCGGAGACGTACATGATTAAATATAACTACCACTACTGAAGAACTTCTCTACTATTACAGACCTTCTCATTTTTCTCTTTTTCTTGCTCTCTTTCTGTCACTGGAGTGAGAAGGGACTTTTATCTTAACATCTTCATGTACTGCAGGGCATTTTCTGCACCTCCCCTTACAAACACTCACCACCATCACGATTCCCTTAATCAATACAAGAATGTACAGGATGAAAAAGAGAGATTGGGGAAATCACAGGGAGAAAAGGTTTTCCTTTTCATTATTTCTAAAATCAATGATTTATATTTATTCATTTTCGTATGTGAATCTGCTGTAGATGTGTAAGTGAAGTTTAATAAACTTAATGTATGTGGTATAATTGTTTTTTGAGAGCTGCAGATCATATCTAGAGCTGTGCACCAAAATGTGTGTGTGCTGTTTATTTGACCCCTCGGCCTCTCTCTGTTGTTGCGGGGGAAAACGACATAGACATATTCGTCTGGCAGTCCACACAAAAGAGAATAGTCCCACTTACCCTTCCATTACTCCACTAAAAAGTGATGTACCAGTCCATTAAAACAACTCAGCGTCTTTGTTTTTCATTCTCTCTCGTCCCTTCATTTTAGCAAAGTGCACGTGAAGCATCTGTGAACAATGCTTTCTTGAGCTTGTAAATGTCATTAGTAACGATTTGTCTTTTTTTCGTAGCGTTTCTCAGAGCACCTCATAAACCACCCTCCATCTCCCCTCCCAAACCCCTCCGGCCCCCCATCCACCGCCGGTTGTCCTCCAAGAAGTTAAGCGTTACATCCGCCATCCAGAGATTTTACAGTGGATTCTTTATCTGTATAAACAAAGCAGGTAATGGTGGCTGTTTATTGTACATCGCGCCCCCATCCTAACTTTTATGTCTTGCATACCAGTTGCCTTGTTTATGTGTCGGTGTTCCCAGCCACTGCCCTTGAACTTAACCCCCGTCACCCCTGCCAGTTCCCCACCCCCCTCTCCCGGCTCCATCCGTGACCCCTCCTTCACCAAATCTCTCAACCCCCCTCTCTGTTAGGGATTGTGAATGCCAGAGAGACAGAAAGAGGGAGAGAGAAGTACGCCGCAATATTTGGAAACCTCTGCGATTCATAAGGTTGAAGCCCCACCCATAAGCAGTGACATCATGCATAAGCATAATTTTGCTGACTGTGATATTTTAGGTGATACTACAAACATAAAATGTTATAGATGTTACAGTGAAAGTGATATTATAGACATAAAAGGGAGGGAAGCAATTGAAACTCTTCTTAAAAGTTTGCTCTGTATCACTAGCTTCCTCAACATTGTAAAAACCACTTTAAATTTAACCGTAATATAATGGGCTCAGAACACTGTGAAGAGGCCCCCACAAAGAGTTGGGGACTGTGGGAGTGTCCCGTACGCCAATGAAAGAGTAGGATCTGATGTCTTGGTTGTAGGATGGTAATTAATACAAAGATGGGGAGTCATGTACTGAATATTCCAGTAGTGTGACAAGGCTACCGATGACAAGCTTTCGCTCACATGAAAAGAAAGAAAGAATGGAAAGAAACAAGCAGGGAAAGGGGGAGCGAGAAAAAGAGAGAGAGAGAAAAAGAAACAGAACAACGTGACATCCCCCGTCCAGAGCTCGAGGATTAACGATGAAAAGAAACAAAAGGACAACAGTAAACAAAAGAGTAGAGGCTAAAGGGGGCTCCCCTGATTTCTCTTCCCTCTCAAGGAGGGAGAGATGAAGACAGACGGAGGGAGCGAACTGGAGAGGGGCTCCTCTTTTGGGACGGACACGTATGGATCCATATGCATGCATACAGTGGCCTGGTATTGTGAATCAAGCAGAGCTAAATCAATGTCAGAGCTCAATCAATATTTAGTCCCATGTGTTCCTCCTTGCTCTCCTGCACTTGGCCTCACCTTCCCAATGCTAACATCACCAGGACTTTCACATGTGGGTCAATACACACCAACGAGCTACGGCCGAGCAGTAAATCTATTAGCCTTCCCATGTTTTAGTTAGAAAGAGGAGGAAAAACTACCGTGAGGTATAAACAAAGACAAGAAGAATGAATCAAGTCCAAACTGAGAGTATGCAGGTGTTGAGTGTCAGTAAATACTGAGGCTATAGGGGAGTCTTTCAGTGATGGTGTCATATGTTGGCGCCTACAACAGGGACTCTGGACACTGTCTGCATCGTGTTGAAAAGCAGCCGGTTTGATTTGGTTTGGTCTGGGGGTTGCGTGCATTTGGACGTGTGGTATTAGGGAGTTGTTACCGCTTCCCTTTAAAGTTATCTGTGTTTACCAGTGGCATATGGGTTGGCCTGTCTCTCCTGCCTTGGGCTGTAGACACAACAACACTGCTTGTTAGTGACATCTGCTGGGAAGAGCTGCCCCTCTTGTCCTTTGGCCCTTACTCAAGCGAGTCCAGCCCGTCAACACACTCTCAACTCCCCCTAACTTCCCACCCCTATGTGTGCTTTATTACTGGGCAATGTGTGCTCCATCCCACATGCACATAATGTCCTCTTCTCCTCCTTCTGTAACCTATCCCCCCTGTCCTGTCTCCAAAACTCATACCAGGGTAAGGTAGAGGTGTCTGCATTCCTGGGACTTTTCCCTTCTGTCCTGTTCAAACCTGTCCAGAAACAGTGCAAATGCATGCTAAGTATGCAAGAAGGATAACATGAAAGAGAGTTTATGCAAGAGTGCATACATACAGTAAGGGTGCTCTTTTTTTACACATGCACCCCACCTTATTTGATTTCCATTGAAAGATGTTTAAAAGCACAAAAAAATATGTGAACAGTTGTTTAAGAACACTATTTGTTCTACGAGCACCAAGGTGCGTTCAGGCATCTAGCTTCTTAGCTTTGCTTTTTAGCTACACCTCCCACTGGATGCTGAATAAATTGTCATTATTTGATAGCAGCCTGTCCTCTGCAGTCATCTGAAAGGCAGCAGTCATGTCACTCAAACTGTCATTGCTATTGTTTCAGGTCATAAAAATACATGAATCAAACTCATCATTCACCAGGGCACAACCAAACCTCAGCACTGACTGTCACTGAAGTACACACTCTATATAAAGAGTAGACAGTAAAAAATCTGATAGAGATGAAAGCACAGCAACAAAGTTCTTGCGCAGAGGAAATGTATGTAAACATTGTGATTGGAATCCATCCATCCAAAAGCAATAAGTACTGATTTCACAAATGTAATACAAAAGGCCAAGCACAGTATTCTTTTTTGTTGTTGTTTTTAATTCCTAGCTTGCTGGCTGTTAGTACATCAGATAAAACTCTTAACTATCTTTGAAAGATCTGGAGCCACCAAACAGGTATTTTTAATGACTAGCAGTTCCTCAGAAGTGTGCATATAAACTAGGGAAATTACCTACAGTGTACTGCTTAGATAAGATTTGCTGAATATTTAAGAGCCCAACCCAATCCGAATTCCACATCCAACTTTTTGGGAAGTAATCATTACATAAGAGTTTTGCTTGGTCACCAAATGGCTTTTCTCTTTGGAAGTCACCAATAACTGCTTACTAAATTTGTCCCAAAAAAGTAAAGCTAGATCAGAAACATTTATTTTCTTAGCACAGTGGGGAACTTTCCATTGACATTCTGTTTTTAAACTGAGTTAATGATATTTTTTTATCCCTTAAAGGATTAGTTCACTTCCAGAATAAGAATGTGCTGATAATTTACTCACACTCATGTCATCCAAGATGTTTATGTCTTTCTTTCTTCAGTTGAATAGAAATTGATGTTTTTGAGGAAAACATTCCAGGATTTTTTCTATATAGTGGACTACAGTGGGAGCCAACAAGCTGAAGGTCCAAATTGCAGTTTCAATGCAGCTTTAAAGGACTCTACAAGACCCCAGCCGAGGAATAAAGGTCTTGTTTAGTAAAACGATTAATAATTTTCAAAAGAAAAAAATATATATACAAATTTAAATACTTTTTTTATAACCACAAATGGCTGGCTTGCACTAGCTCAACTTCACACACTATGCAGTCATGCTGGAAAGGTCATGTGTGATGTAGTCTTATCCTCAGACATCATGGCCACGGAACGTTGGCTAAACATCTGATTCATAAGGCACACTTAGCTGGAAACATTTCAGGAGTTTCGAAGTCGTCATCGGATTAGTTAGATTATACAGGATTTCCGGGAGACGTGTGTGTCGCATTCTTTAACGTTCCACCTGGAAACAAAAATGCTGTGGCGACAAACCCCCTCAAGAAAGAAGAAAGCTGTCGTGTTATACAACTGTGACGACTGACGACTGGTGACATGTTCACGCCCCTAAACATGACGCGGCACAAAACGAAACTTGATTGGTTGTTTTACCTGTCAGTGATATGGCCTCTTGGACGGGCCTTGGCCATTTGAAGTGGTCAGGGTTCCCAGGACTTCTGCCGTCAGTCTGAAGGTTTGCTTTACAAAGTCAATGTGCAAAGAAAGTCAAACGCCCTTTACAAAAAAAGGTAAAACAACGATGTCAGACGATTTCGAAGTTGGAGGAGAAAATGAGGTGGAGTTTTTCATCCTGCCCTACCTTTGTGAACCATGGTACACAGACGAAGAACTAACTGTACATGACCTTTCCAACGTGATTACGTGTGTGAAGTCGTGAATGTGCATTGCAAAGCTAGTGCAAGATGAGCATTTGTGGTTAGAAAGTATATAATTTTTATATACCTTTATATACCTGGGGATGAGTAAACTATCAGGAAAATGTTATTCTGGAAGTGAACTAATTGTTTAATCTGAACCTAACCCTCCCAAAAGCTTTTAGCATTTTTAGATTTTCATTAGACATTGTTTAGTATGTACTGAACATTTGGTTACCACAATGTAGACAAAGCCAAGACCGCATACAAAGATTAACAGATGAGGTTGCTGATGCAGACTAAGCTGAAGGCCAGTGGCCCGGAGGAGACTTGGTCATCACTGGACTTCTCTTGACCCGTCTGAGTCATTAAAGCACAAATGAGATACATGACAAAGACTCGTGCTAGCCCTCAGCTAAACTGCACCAAGACGGATACCTGCCTAATGTCTGCAACACAAGACAAGAGTATACAGGCACACACACTAAATGCACATGCAAAATTACAAACAGCTCTTTAAGCAGGAATATATTTGGAGGTCAGTGGATTCACATGAAAAGAGTGACATAAAGGCCATAAAGTCAATATTGTTTCTATCCCCAAGTTCACACAGCTTAGTTAGGCAGGCTGTCCCCTCCAGCCGTCCATCCTGACAGTCCTGTCTCTATGCCACCCTGCCCTCATGTCACAACACATTTAAGCATCAGTTCTTGTGCGAGGTGGGGGTGTGTATGTGTGTGTGAGGGCAATAAAGACGGATGCAGCGGACGGGTGGCAATGGGCATGTGTGTGTGTGTGTGTGTGTGTGCCACCGCTGTGGCCCTGCCTCTCTGTGGCTACCCTTCTCCACAGTGAGCAGCCCTCCAGCCATGGATTTGATCTTTGCAAAGGCTAACATCTGTCGGCTGTCATTTTAGAGAGATTGATGACAGGCCGGGGAATGGAATGGAGGGAGGGAAGGATGGATGGGGAGGAAGGAGGAGAGAGGGGTGAAGGGGGTGAGAGAGAAGGGCTAGAGGGATAAATGGCGACCGTGCCAGTTTAGGCCTGATGATAACAGGAGAAAGAAAAAAAGAGAGAAATAAAGAGAGTGCAAAAGACTTAAAGGGTTAGTTCACTCAAAAATGAAAATGCTGTCAGCAATAACTCACCCTTGTGTTGTTTCAAACCCGTAAGACCTTTGTTCATCTTTGGAACACAAATTAAGATATTTTAAGAAATTTGAGAGCTTTCTGACCCTGCATCGACAGCAATGCAACTACCATGTTTAAGGCCCAGAAAGGTAATAAGGATATCATTAAAATAGTTCATGTGACATCAGTGGTTCAACAGTAATGTTATAAAGCTACGAGAATACTTTTTGTGCGCAAAGAAAAGAAAAATAATGACTTTATTCGACAATTTCTTCTCTTCGGCATCAGTCTTCAACATGCGTGTGGTGCTTCTGACGCAGGAGTTGGCGTACTAAAGTAGAACCCACCTTGTTTACAAACATAAGAAGATGCATGCTATACATAAAACAGTCTTTGTAAACATGTCTGAAGATTTCGACAGAGAGGATGACTTGCAGTTTTTTGCAAAGTAAACTCAGCCTTACCTTAGACTTGACTTTCTTTGTCTCAGTCTTGACTCAAATGAACTTGAAAGAAAAAGAAAGAAAAAGAACGAAAGAAAGAAGGAAAGAAAGCATACTGTAGGGCATATAATTTTAGTAGTATTACTCGAAGTCTTTCCAGGATGAATGGACTACATGGATGTCAGTACATGAATTTTTATAAATAATTCAGTATAATACGAGTGAGTGTGTGCGTGTGTGTGTGTGTGTACGCGCACAGGGAGCCAAAGTGGACTTTGACCCTTTGCACATGTTAATTCACCATCAGGCTCGGCTAACGAGGCAGATCTCTCACTACTTTGTGTCTTTTGTTTACGAGTTAATGGAATTGGGGTCAAGAGGATATGTGTAAAATTCAGTATATCTGGGCTCTTCACATTTATAAAGCAGGTAATTGTTTAAAACACCCTGGCTTTCTGTCTACAGTTCACTAATGGAAAGCTGATATGTTTTTATGTATGATATAATGAAAGCATTTTAATCATGTTTGTCAGGAACGCAAAAACAGTTCAGCTACATCTTACATTTCAAGATAGGCAATAGCGAAATGTTTGAACATGATATGCAAATTAATTAGCTCCTCTTAAGTACTACCAGGCCTTAAAGGGTTAGTTCACCCAAAAATTTAAATTAGTCCATGATTTACTTACCCTCAAGGCATGCTAGGTGTATATGACTTTCTTCTTTCAGATGAATCCAATCAGAGTTACATTAAAAATGATCCTGGCTCTTCCAAGCTTTATAATGGCAGTGGGTCAACAGTCCAAAAAAAGTCCAATAAAGTGCATCCATCCATAATAAAAAAAAAAGTGCTCTACACAGCTCTGGGGGGTAAATAAAGGTCTCCTGTAGTCAGTCGATGTGTTTTTTAAGAAAAATATCCATATTTAAAATGTAGTATTTAAAACGTAGTAATCACTTTTCTCTAGCTTGCGCTAACTGTCGGAAGCTGTTCCGGGCAGATGATGTAGGACATATGCATTGCGCTGCTAAGAAGTGACTGACACGGAAGTGCAGAGGAGAGAGCAAAACAAAACAACGGTCATGAATAAGAAGTACAAAAGGAGGATTTGTAAAGAAAAATGTTGGAGGATTTCAATATAAGCCAAGAGGAGGCTGGTTTTCCTTTGTTAAAGGGGTCATTTGATGCCCATTTTCCACAAGTTGACAGGATTCTTTATGGTCTTAATAAGAAGTCTATAACATACTTTGGTTAAAATTGTTCAGTGGTAGTACAAAACACCCTTTTTATCTTGAAAAAATACATTCTTTTCAAAGCGAGCTGTTTTGTGCAGTTGCCTTTAAATGCTAATGAGCTCTGCTCACCCCGCCCCTCTCTTCTGTGGGGTGACGAGCCGTAATGTTTACTTTGGCCGCATTTAGCCATCAAATTGCTAACTAGCATATTTTTAAGAAATGTAACAATAGTCCTCTGCATTTTCAGCGCCTCAGATGTTGGGAGTATTTGACGACTGCTCATTATGACATCCAACAACAAAACATCTCAATCGCTCAATCAGAGACATTCTTGTCTTCCCCTGCACCGGAGTTGACACAATGGAAGTCGGACTGTTACAGCTCATCAGGGCGGGTCTAAGGTAAGACGGCAGTATCAATCAACTATCGTGGGAGTGGCCTTGGTCTGAGTGACATCACACCGACAAGAAGCTGAGAATGGCCTGATTTGAAATAAGGGATATTACTTATAAAGATTTAAAAAAATACTATGGAGTGGATTTTTATCATTATAGGGTGGTTGTGCACACACTGCCAACACACATTTATGTCAAACAACATGTAAAAGTGAGTTTTGCATCCGACGACCCCTTTAAAGTAAGGAAGCTTTGCTTCCTTTGCTTCTGTAAACAAACACTGGTTTTCGCATCCTACGTCATCTGCCCAGAACAGCTTACACATATGATAGTTAGCGCAAGCTAGAGAAAAGTGATTATTACATTTTAAATATGGATGTTTTTCTTACAAAAACGCATTGAGGCTTTCATTCAACCCCCGGAGCTGTGTGGAACACTTTTTATTTTTTTATATTATTCTTTTGGATTGTTGAACAGAAACATTTGCCTTATAAAGCTTGGAAAACTTTTTTAATGTGACTCCGATTGGATTCATCTGAAAGAAGAAAGTCATATACACCTTTGCCTTGAGGGTGAGTAAATCATAGACTAATTTTCATTTCTGGGTAAACTAACCCTTTAAATATTACTACTACTACTAATATAAGAGTGTTTGAAAATTTTGTAAGTTAGAAAGTTCTGTTTTGTAGATTAGTAAGAGTGAATTGGGGACTGGAAGGTCTTGGATCTAAAAGCAAATGGAGAAGAACAGGTCATTTCAATAGCTCCAAACATAAGGCCTCTACGTTCCTCTTGACTGGTTGCTTCACAACACAAAGTGCTGTACAACTCTGAAAGCTCATTAAACATGCCATTGAATGTCCCCTCGACTCATCTATAAAGCATGAAGAATACCAAGGCCATGGACAGAAAAGGGGAGAAAATAACACTTAAAAACAACAAATAATACAACTCTATTCTGAACAATAACACACAGCTGAGATTTTATCAAAGACCCGACTCTTTCTTTTGTATGTCTGTCTTCATAACTAAAGATACACTGTTAGCTTTACAGCCAGTATAGAAGTGTGCATAAACATGTGCATTCATGCACAAAAAGTCGGCTGATCAGAATTTATTTTGAGCCACAAGACCAAATTGTCACAGAAAATCATAATTTTATCAAATATATTGCATGCATCTGTTAAAGGTACACCACTAATGTCCACTGTCAACATTTGCACCATAATTTGTCCTGCATCTTTGACACAAAGTTACACAATATTAAAGATGTCATTTTCAGCATTCAACATGGGAATAATAGAAGAGAATGCATCCTTGTTCTCCTTGTATATACAGAGAGAGAGAGAGAGAGAATGCAAAAGGATGTTATGCAAATGTGCTTTATAAGTCGAGCGTAGCATCTTGTCATGACACTGTCTATATTTAAAGCAGGTCACCTTAAACCCACCCCTGCTGCCTCATGACAGTGACATCTGGATGCACCGCGCACACACACACTCACACACAAAGCCACCTCTGCTGTCGCCGGCTGAATCAGAGAGTGTTTATGCAGATGATGATGCACACCGCAGCTAATACAGCATCATTCCAATGCAGAAAACAGAGATTCGGTCACCCAACAGGCCACTACAGAGGCTCTCTATCCTGCGGAACACAAACCCTGCTAGATTTCAGCATGTTTAACATTTTACATGGTAAAGATTGTGATTATGCATGCATATCAGTATCCGTTCAGGGCTGCGTGTGTATGAAAGCGAGAGCAGAGAGAAAGAGAGGGAGGAAAATAAAGAAGGACAGGTTGCGGGTGAGGGATAAGAAGACTGACCACAGCCTGCTCCCTCCCCCCTCCACCAGCAAGGCCGAATTTCAATAATTTCATCAGTTCATTTGCCTCTTAGAAATGCCGGGAGCCTTTTTCCATCTCCTTCCTGCGTTCTCACTCTCTCGCCTTGACCTAGATTCGTGCGGGGAAAGTGACATGTCTGCCTGACCAGAGAGCGGCCGGCCGCGCTCCGCAGCTCAAGTGCCTATAAAAAATGACTCCCTATCTCCAAATAAGAATAATGAAAAGCAGTGCCATGACAGATTGGACATAGATGAGATTGCTGCTGTGACTATATGCATGCGTCGCTTGCCGGCTTTGCATCTGAAATGGAAAAAGGGTGGGTGGTGGGTGTCAGGCTGTCGCTTCTGACGTTAAAGGGACATGGTCCCTCAACCTTTCACTCAGAGCGCGTACACACACACACACACATGCACATGCAAGATTGGATGGCCTCTGACCATATCTTCTTTTCACACATGGCAAGACCACAGCCCTTCAAGCAAGCTACCTCTGTCAAATAAAACACATTCGCGCATTACAGGAGCGGAGACGACGTCGGTGTGATGTACATATAGGAAGCGTACTAAAATCAAACTCGTTAAATAAATCTGCGAAGCGGGCTGAATTCTTGTCAGGGCACTTTGTAGAGATTAGTAAATCAATTAGAAGTGCTGAGAGCCAGCCATTATAGACAGGAGGTTCAGCAGCGGCAGCAGCCAAGATGGCGGGTGGTGTGGCATGATGCCAATGGGCACATGCAGACACCTGTTACTGCCTGTGCGTGTGTGAGTGTAGGAAAAAAGATATTTCAACACCTACAGCATGTTCCTGCATGTCACTAGCCCTTGCTCCAATCACGGAAATTGATCCAATTAATACCAAATTATGATCAAAATTTCTCACAAATGC
This sequence comes from Labeo calbasu, assembly GCA_019740295.1. Classification (NCBI taxonomy): domain Eukaryota; kingdom Metazoa; phylum Chordata; class Actinopteri; order Cypriniformes; family Cyprinidae; genus Labeo; species Labeo calbasu. The sequence continues at coordinate 14,653 of JAHKKF010527001.1, forward strand.
AGCTTCATATCTCACAATCTGAATTTGTTTCTTATTTAAAACGCTCAGTTTTTATAGATAGATAATAAAACAGGGCTCTATGCTTACTTTTCTTTTTAGGAGCACTTGTGCTTATAACTTAAATTTAGGAGCACATTCAAAATTTTAGGAACACCTTCTAATCAATAATCATAAAATCTGCTAAAAAATTAGCTTTGACTATGATTTACAGGAGAATTTTGTTTTTATCTTTGTAATGGCTTTTTTCTAACTTTATTTAAAGTATGTCACCTTTTATGTCAATTGTTTTTTTATTATATTTATTAAGCTTTTTAAAAAATTCTAATTAAAGCAACAGAATAAGAACAAGTGGAATAAGTTACCAATCAAATGAAATCAGTATGAACAAAATTAATTTGTACTACAGAGGTGGCATAGAAGAACACAAAAGTGGCTTGTAGGTGCATTTTCATGTTTAATGAGGCTTAGAGGTGGCATGAGTGCAATCAAATTCATAAATTCAAGTTCAAATTAATGTTTTAAAAATAACATTTTGAATACAGAAATATTAAATGATTTAAATAACTGAAATTTAAAAATTAAACTAAAACTGCCAGTAGGTGGCGGCAAGTCACTGATTTAATCATTCATTCAGTTGATTCGTTTGAACATCTGATTCATTTAGGAATAAATGACTGTCTTTATAAATGGGAAATTGAATCACTTACTCACTAGATTTGTTTAAAATCGCACGTTCATTCATAAACGAAACACTGCTGTGTTTGAATGAAGATGCGCAACGGCATTACTTGTTTCAGACTATTTTTGACGACAAAATAGAGCAAAGTCAGGCAATAGTGTTATCTTGAGGATATCTGCAGCCTTAACCAGTCTAATGATGAGATGATGCCACGTCAGATGCCATTGAATTTTTCACACCATAGGACTGTTGACTGATGGGAGCTGATGTTGTTATGTTGAGCCATGGGCATCAGAGAGGGAAGAAAGGTCACTTGTGATTGTCTGTGACCCAATAAGGAGGCTTTTCACCCTCTGAAGGCTTCACTGATGTGACATTTGGCAGATATGTCCAAACAGGCATATGCACAGACACAAACACTTTGACAGCGTTCACAGTGACCCTTTAAGCTAGACTGGACATAATTAAGATCAGGCCTTGCCCACGTAAATAAAAATAACAAACAGCAGACAGTTTATTACTGTCACACTGAAAAGAATTTTATTAAAGCATTTTTACTCACCTTCATATTGTGTCCAAATTGGATATGAAGATATTTTGAAAGCAACACTGGACCCCACTGTATATAACTGACAAAACTAAACTATTTTTTTAAATATCTTCCTTTATCCACCTTTTCCCTAAACATTGCTTTACATTTCTGGTCTATGGTGTTTCTAGTCAAATTAATGTATTTTCTGAGCCAATAATATAACGTTAAACGTATGACAATGGTGTCACAAGGCACCACAGTTTCATCACTTTACAATGTCACAATGGCAGTCTTTTTGCAGTAACTCACCTGTCATAGTTCAATGAGTGAGTAGATGACATGAAGTGACGCGAGGTTAGCTGCATTGAAAACAGATGAGCGACCATATCCTACATACAGCTCCTGATCTGGGTGAAGTTTGCAGGATTGTGTCCACAAAATGGTAAAAACATACATTATTTTAACATTTACCTATATTTCACACACAGTGAACAAGGCCATGCTCGTTTTCTTTTGTCATCGTTTATGCATACAGCGCCGGACACAGATTTGCTGGAATGCAAAACAACTACTTTACAGGAACTTCTTAAGCTGATTGCTGTTACTGTGGCAGAAAACAACAGCACAGCTTAATCCTGCACAAATTTTTATATTTAGTTATATTGAAAAAGTTTCAGTTGAATTAATTCAGTCGATCTTTTTTTCCCAGGTTTAACATGGATTTCTATGGAGACCGGAACACGACATGAGAGCATGCAAATGGAAGTTAGAATCCATCATGGTGGCACTCATCGGTTACTCAGGAAAAAGGTGGAAATTCAAATAAATAAATAAATAAATAAATAACAGGTTTGGAACAACATGAGAGTGAGGCCCCACTGGACCCTACTGACACTCATCGTCAAAACACAACAAAACAAAACAAAACAAAACACAAAATAAACAAAAACAAAACAAAATTCTTTAAGACAGACGTTTTTAAAAACAGTGTATACTGTATATGCCAAATATTGAAAGAAAGAATGAAAGAATGAATGAATGAATGAATGAATGAAAGAACGAAAGAACGAAAGAACGAAAGAAAGAAAGAATGAATGAATGAATGAATAACGGGTTTGGACCCCACTGACATTCATTGCGTCAAAAAACAAAAAACAAACAAAAAAGCCTTTTAAGAGAGACTTATTATGGAAAAAACAAACAAACATTGTTTTCAAATGTTCCAAATATTCCAAAGATTCCAAAGAAAGAAAGAAAAAAAAAAAGAAAATGAATGAATGAATGACCCCATTGACTTTCATTGTTTCAAAACAAAACAACAAAACAAAAAACAAAACAAAACATTCTTTCAAGAGAGACTTTAAAAACTTTCATATTCCTAAACAATCAAACAAACAAGTCAGACAGGTTTGGAACAA
>JAHKKF010527001.1:22072-47971 GCA_019740295.1 Labeo calbasu
TAAAGTCTTTAAGCCTTTTCTGTTCATCAAGGCTGCATTTATTCGATTATAATTACAGAAAAAAAACAGTAATATTTTGAAATATTATTGCAATTTAAATGAATGTTTTTCTGTTTTAATATACTTTAAAACATAATTTATTCCTGTAATGCAAAGGTGAATTTTCAGCATCATCACTCCAGTCTTCAGTGTCACATGATCCTTTAGAAATCATTCTGGAAACAGTTGTGCTGGTTATTTCTATTTATTTATTTATTTATTTATTTTGAAACCTGTGATACTTTTTTCATGATTCTTTGATGAATTTAAAAAAAAAAAACAGCATTTAGGACAGAAATAAATAGAAATCTTTTCTAACAATATACACTAGCCTAAAGTTTGGAGTAAATTTAGCAGTGAAGTAAAAAGCAGTGTTTTTTTCTTTCTTTGTAATAAATAAGTACTTTTATTCAGCAAAGATGTGTTAAATTGATAAAAAGTGATAGTAAAGACATATCGTTAGAAAGTATATTATTAGAAAAGATTTATATTTTATTTATAGTTTGATTAAATTTTTTATTCATCAAATAACCCTTAAAAAAGTATCACAGGTTCCAAAAAATAGATAAATAAATAAATAATAGGCAGCACAACTGTTTCCAACATTGATAATACAAGTAACGAATCAGCAAATTAAAGTTATTTCTGAAGGATCATGTGATACTGAAGACTGGAGTAATAGCAGATGAAAATTCAGCTTTGTATCACAGAAATAAATTACATTTTGAAGTATATTAAAATAGAAAACAGTTATTTAAATTGCAACAATATTTCATACTATGTTTTCCCTGTATTTTTGATTAAATAAATTTAATTTCTTTAAAAAACATTTCAAATTTTACTGATCCCAAACTTTTGAACTGCAGTGTAAATTGTGAATTATTCTGGGGGGAGAAAAAGAAAGAAAATGTTATGAGAGCCAAATGTGCAATTCATTTTAGACACATTTTAAATCCAACATTTAATATTTAACTTATATAGCCCTGTAACTAAACGTCTAACCAACAGATAAAACAATAGGTCTAAACGAGCCCCTCTCATTTACACTATATACACCCATACACACACTCTGACACAACGCATTATTAGTACACTATACCATATGTTTCGGTTCTAATCACTAGCATTTGATCCAGGCGTTTGCACGCTGAGGCTGTGTGGCTTTTTCATTTTAAAAACAGTATGTGACCCTGATCGGGCGAGATAGCGAGTCTCAATGTAGCACTCTCATGTCCGTTAGTTGAGGGCGCAGCAGTGCTCCGGACTGACACGGAGGACACGGACAGGGCATTACTGCGATATCAATTTTACTTGAGCTTTTCTCCACGCTCGCAGAGAGGCGAAAGGCAGCTCGCGTGACCCAGGGGAGGGGTGTTCAATGTCGTCTGCCTGCTCGCTGAGAGCTGATGGCCTCCAATTGAGTGCAGATGCAGGCATATCATTTGAATAAAGAAATACCTCTGATCTATGGTATTATCTTGACAAGACAGCGGATAATCAGCTGCTCTGAGCTCGGCCATTACTGAACTCTTTTGTTTTACTTTTCAGCACAAATCAACCCCTGCCTTTCCCCTGACAGCTCCCATTTTACTTTGCTTCTCTTTTCTTCCTGTCTTCCTTAAGGACGGAAACACAATGTGAGCATAACGTGATGGAAGGACAAATTGAGTTTCGCAATTCTAATTTAAAATCCAATCGTTGCCACCTTGAATGTGCCGTGAATGTTAAATTAATAAATAAATATGAGATGCAAGATAATCAGAAACAAATCCATTTTACACTCTTAAGTTGTGAACTTTGAATGTGACAGACGATTTTTTTTGATAACAGCCTAAAAGTGAACTGATTTTGTGTATGTAAGTCATTCCAGTTAATTTAGCAAACCAATTCAGTGAAAGATTTATGAAAGTCAGGTAACAGCAAATGAATGAATGAAGAATAAATAAATAAATAAATATCATAAATAAATTATGATTTGGTACAGCACCATTGTAATACCTGAATCTTTTAAAAAAAAAAAATAAATATCATGAATTATTATTTGATAGAGCACCACTGTAACACCTGAATATTTTCAAATAAATAAATAAATAAATAAATAAAAGCAATGTATTATGATTTGGTACAGCACCACTGTAACACCTGAAACTTTTTTATGTCAAAATAAATAAATTAAATAAATAAATACCATTTATTATTATTTGATACAACATCACTGTAACACATGAATCTTTTTAAATGAATAAATACATAAATAAATACATAAATACATAAATAAATAAAAAATGCAATGTAAATATGTATTTATATAATATATAATATTTTGTATTATCATAATAATGTGTTGCTTTTTGCAAGATTTTTTTATGAATAGAAAGTCAAAAACAGCATAAAAATAAATAATTAGAATTAAAAAAAAAAATAATTGAGAAAAATATTCCAGGTAATGTAATAGAATTTAATCTTAGCATCCTTGCTGAATAAAAGAATACACTTAGATAAAAAATAAAATATTTAAATAAATAAATAAATAAATAAATAAATAAAAAATTGGACTGCCCTCAAATGGTAGTGTATATGTACCTGTGCATTGTTCTAAATAAATAAATAAATAAATAAATAAATAAATAAATAAATAAAAATGCCAATTATTTATTGTGATTTGGTTCAGCATCACTGTAACATCTGAATCTTTTTTATGTCTAAATTAAATAAATAAATATTCTGTATGTATGAAAAAAGTATGTATGTATGTGTTTATATAATGTTTGTTATTATCATCATAATTTGTTGCTTTTTACAGGATATTTTATGAACAGATATTTTATGTTAAGTCAAAAACAGCATAAAAATAAATAATTAAAATAAAAAAAAAAATAATTAAAAAATATTTCAAATAATGTAATATAATTTAATGCATCCTTGCTGAATAAAAAAATAAACTCAAATAAAAATAATAATAATAAAAATAAATTGGACTGACCCCAAATGGTAGTGTATATGTACAGGTGCATTGTTTTAAAAGTCTTAATAAATAAATAATTAATGCATGCATGTATTTATTTATGCTGCGCTTCTTATAACCATAATAATGTGTTGCTTTTTGCAGGATTTTTTAAATAATTCTTTTTATTTTTATTTTTTTTTATTTTCATTTAATTTAATCAGTAGAAAGTTTAAAAACATGAAAACAATAAAAATAAATAATTAAAATAAAAAAATAAAAAGCCACTTTTGATCAATTTAATGCATCTTTGCTAAATAAAAGAATAAACTTAAAAAAATAATGAATGAATGAATGAACAAATAAATAAATAAATAAATAGGACTGACCCCAAATGGTACTGTATATGTATATGTACATGTGTATGGTTTTAAAAGTCGTCGCCATCATTTAATGAATTACTGCTGCCATAATCACTAGAAAATGTACACAGCATTTCTTTTAAATAATAATAATATTAATAATAAAATCAGGCTATAATGAGCCTAACCTATGATAACATACATAATTACATATGAGCATAATTTACTTGACATAGCGCTATTTTATTATATTTAGCATCTGGTTTTACTGGATTATGGGTAGTTAGTAAATAAGATGCTGGTTTGTGCACTGATATACTGTTAAAAAATTATTTAGCAAATATCCACTGATTGTGTTTTGTTGTGCAGTAATAGACTGAGCTGTAGTCTCAAGTGACATGTACAGGTATCCAGAACACCATGAAAGAGAGACAAAAATAGACACTCCTCTACTCTAAGTGTGTTTGTGTGTGTGGACATGAGCGTAACAGGAAGGGATCTATCCACATCGCAAACAGCTTTCTAGATGGCATGGCTGTGCAACAACAGTTCATTTTGGCAGCTGTTCATCTGGATTTTACACACATACACCAGGAGTGGAGCAAATACTACAATGAGCACCTCATCGCCTGTGAGAACCCTCCAGATCCCTCCTCTTTTAGATGCCAAAAGTTAAATCTATATTTAATAGGCTTCGAGATTCAGAAATCTAAAAAAAATCTCTGCTGGCTCAACTGTGCATTGTTTTTCTTTTCCTGTTTTCTCCCTTTGCTTTTTTTCCATTTGTTTCTCGTTCGCCTTTTTCATCTCCGTCTGTTTGAGGATGCACATATTCCGCACCCCTTGCGCCTTATCGTTTCTTTAGGTTTTTTCTTCCTTTTTTTTGTCTTTTTTTTTCTTTTTGAACTGAATGGCTGCTTAAGATGTGGCAGAGATTGAATACGAATTGTTCCCCCCATCCTAAAGCAGTGGCCCCATGCATAAATAATAAAACAATACAAAAGGAGTTGTGTATGGAGGAAGCCGTCTATGGTGCCACATGAAAGACACATGCAGACTCACACGGGGGACTCGTGTGTGCCACACAGAAAAAAAAAAAAAGGCATGGGATTACTACAATAAAACACTGTGGCTTTCTTTACCTCTGTCCATAATAATGACACACTTTTCTGGATTCTTCATAAATCTGTGAGCGATGGTCTCATCCTAGCTCTGAAAGAGAGCATGGATGCTGTTATCAGGTATACCTTCCAGTCCAACAATCTTTGATTTAGAATTGATTTATTGGTTGACAACATTACATCATTTATTTTGAGTAATTATGAGTATTTATTCCCTCATCTGTATATTTTCTGAATGAAACATTTTTCTCTAAACTTACTAAAAATGCTGTTAAAACAAATAAAAGAGCCATCAAAATGTTTTGCCATACATCACCACAAAATTTCCAAAATAAATCTAAATATTAGCATCAAAATGTTAAACTACTGGCCATATATTCCTATTTATATTAATTATATTTACTGTTCTATGTTCAAATTAAATAAATATGAATTCTCTCTCACACCCATACACACACACACATTTATTATTAAAAAGGAATAATACATTATTTACAATATTTGAATTTTTTTTCCTTAAATTCTAATTTTAGTTTAATTAGAATTTAAATAGAATTCAATTTAGAATTTAGCAATTCAGAGTGCTAAAATCAATATAAAATGTTGATAAAAATCATTATAAAATAGACTGAAAATGTAAATGTGTTATTAAAAACGTATGTTTGAATTCTTTCCTTAACTTCTGATTTTAGTTCAGTTAGAATTCAAAAGGCATTCAATATAGAATTTAGGCATTCAGAGTGCTAAAATCATTATAAAAATTAGATAAAACCATTATAAAATAGACTGAAAATGTAAATGTTTTATTAAAAATGTAACTTACATCGGTTATATTTGAATTCACATTCCTTAAATTCTAATTTTAGTTACATTGGAATTTAAAGGCATTCAATTTAGGCATTCAGAGTGATAAAATGATTATAAAAAAAATGATAAAATCATAATAAAATAGACTGAAAATGTAAATGTATTACTAAAAATGTAACTTAAAGCAGTTCTATTTGAATTCTCTTTCCTTAAATTCTAATTTTAATAATATTGGAATTTAAAAGGCATTCGATTTAGAATATAGGCATTCAGAGTGATAAAATCATTATTAAAAAAACTGATCAAATCATTATAAAATAGACTGAAAATGTAAATGTATCATTAAAAACGTAATTTACAGCATTTCTATTTGAATTCTCTTTTCTTAAAATTCTAATTTTAGTTAAACTGGAATTTAAAAGGCATTCAATTTAGAATTTAGGTTTTCAGAGGGATAAAATCATTTAAAAAATATATAAAGTAATTATAAAATAGACTGAAAATCTAAATGTATTATTAAAAACATAACTTACAGTGGTTATATTTAAATTCTTTCTTTAAATTCTAATTTTACTTAAATTAGAATTAAAATAAATTCAATTTAGAATTTAGGCATTTAAAATTATTATAAAATAGACTGAAAATGTGTATGTATTATTATAAACGTAACTTAGAGCAGTTCTATTTGATTTCTCTTTCCTTAAATTCTATTTTAGTGAAACTAATTTAAAAGGCATTGAATTTATATTTTGGGAATTCAGAGTGCTAAAATCATTTAAAAAACTATCAAATCATTATAAAATAGACTGAACGTAAATTTAGCTTTAAAAATGTAACTTACAGTGGTTATATTTAAATTCTCATTCCTCAAATTCTATTTTAGGTCAACTGGAATTTAAAAGGCGTTCAGTTTAGAATGTAGGCATTCAAAGTGAGAAAATCATTTTAAAAAGATAAAATCATTATAAAATACACTGAAAATGTAAATGCCTCATTAAAAATACAGCAACTTACAGCAGTTATATTTGAATTCAATTTTCAATTTTTAATTAAATTGGAATTTAAAAGGCATTCAGTTTAGAATTTAGGCATTTAGAGTAATATAATCTTTATAAAAATGTGATAAAATAGACTGAAAATGTATATGTATTATTATAAACGGAACTTACAGCAGTTATTTTTTTGAATTCTCTTTCTTTAAATTCTAATTTTAGTGAAACTGGAATTTAAAAGGCACTGAATTTATAATTTGGGAATTCAGAGTGCTAAAATCATTTAAAAAATGATCAAATCATTATAAAATAGACTAAACGTAAATTTAGCTTTAAAAATGTAACTTACAGCAGTTATATTTGAATTCACTTTCCTTAATTTCTAATTTTAATTCACTTGGAATTGAAAAGGCATTCAGTTTAGAATTTAGGCATTCAGAGTAATAAATTCTTTATAAAATTTTGACAAAATAGACTGAAAATGTATACGTATAATTATTATAATAACACTCCTTACAGCAGTTATATTTGAATTCTCTTTCTTTAAATTCTAATTTTAGTTCAATTGGAATATAAAGCATTTAATTTAGAATTTAGCCATTCGTGATAAAATCATTTTTTAAAAATGATAAAATCATTATAAAATAGACTGAAAATGTAAACGTATTATTAAAAACAACTTACAGCAATTATATTTAAATTCTCTTCTATTAAATTCTAATTTTAGTTCAAGTGGAATTTAAAGGCATTCCATTTAGAATTTAGGCATTCAGAGTGCTATGTGATATTGCCATGTGGTGGCACAAGCAGACATCTTGTCTTACTCATTTTCTCAGAGCTGCGTCTGGCGTGAACACCGCACTCCTCAGCTGCTGCCTGTCAGCTACAAGCCCAACATGTAACCTCTGACTACAACACTACTAAGCACTAACAATTTCTCTCTCTCACTGCACCCCATAACAGCAAAGGGCCATTTCATGCAGGGTCTTTTTTTTAATTGTTACAGTGTTGGTTTTATAACTCCAAATTACACATTGTCACTAACAAATAATGCAAGTCCAAAAAACGCGCACTAAGCATGTCACCACGGCTTTTGATAGTGTCAGTCAAAGCGCTCGCTCAACGGGGACGTTCGCACGGAAAACACGACTCGCTATTTATCATCTCTCCACCTTCCCTTCCACCATTCGTCCTTCCTCGTCGTCGCGTTTTGTTATGAAGTCTGCATGTGTATTAAGAGGGATTTTGTTGTCCCTAGACACCAATTTACATAAAGTGCAAGCCATCATTGGTTCAAGAGAAGCAAATTACTTCCCTGACAAGATCACCCCCACCCCTTTTTATTATTTATTAATTTTTAACGTAGCACGAGCTGAGGTTGTTAAGAGCACTTAACCAGATATGCAAAATATCACTTTTCCATGACCATGATCAATGAGGAGAGGAGTGGGAATGAGAGAGAGCGAGAGAAAGGAGAGAACGAAAGAAAGCGCTAAGTGATTGAATTAAGTGCTGGGCCAATCATTTAACAATTCCCCGAGGTGCGCTGTGTGAGAAGACTCTTTCTTAAGCCTGTGCTGTAGCGAACCTCAGATAATCACGCACCGATGCCACCTCCCCACAGACAAACAGATACACCTAAAATCCCAGTCTTACGTACTGAAAGGGTAACAACAATGCGCTAAACACAAGAAAAAAAGCACTATAGTGCTACTAAAGGTAGTGCCACTTTAATTTCCTCGCTTCGTCTTTGCTAGATTGTGCTTCACGTGACAATTGAGCCTTGCATCTAAAGCCATCCTGTCAAACATGCCTTTTTTTTACTATCAAATTTGCAGTTTCAACCCGGCTGAGAAGTGCGCCATTAAGGACACTACATTACTCAAAAACATATGAGTGAACATTCACAGGCTACATCCGCCGACCGTGATGTTTCAAACATGAGGCTTCATTTCGAACTTTGAGTGACACTTCACACCTGAAACTAGTAATGGAGTTACTATGCAAATGTACGAGTAATTACACAAGCCAAGTAAATTAAAGTACAATTAAAACGTGAGAGGTCCTTACTCTGTCATAGTTAGAAATGACTAGATACCAGCACATCTGTGACCTTGAGTTGAACGCTAGAGACAGATAATAAAGAGGAAAAAATAACTTGGGGAAGATCATTCATTTTCTCACATTAGCTTTTCGATGAAGCTCTTGATGAAGCTCGAATGTTCTTTTCTTGTCTTGTCTGGCACTACGTGTAATGTAGCATTTTTGGGAATTAATGCAACTCGCTAAGTAAGATCCAGGGCCTATTGTAGTTCAGATGTTATTCTTCTTCTTTGTCACGTCTATGAACAATTCTCCATCATCGTGGTTGACTGTAATAAGGAAGCACTTTGATGAAAGATGTTATAATAAATTTCTTCATTATGAAGCAGCAATTTCACACCGCTGCATTTGAAATTCAGTCAGCAGCTTCATACAATGGGGTCCAAAGATTGACTAAGAAAAAAAAGAGATTTAAATTTTATATTTTAATCATATATTTAATTTTTTTTTTTAAATAGAATACAATTTATTTCTAAAATAATTTATCTATTTTAACAAATTATTTAATTATAAAATTATCAGTAAATCAACTTAATTAACAAGTTAAAATGAAATAAAAATTTATTTTAGAATTTTAATGACAACAGTCCTCACAACAGTGCTTTTTTATTTTTCTGACCAAGAAAAAGTGAAGAATCTTTACAGAATATTTTTGTATACAGCAGCTGTTTAATGTTTTACACAAATTTAAAAATCAGAAATTTAAATGTAATATGTATGATATTGTGCAGAAATATATATATATATATATATATATATATATAATAGGGCTGTCAAACGATTAATCGTGATTAATTGCATACAAAATAAAAGTTTGCCGAATATATGTGTGTGTACTGTGTTTAATTATTATTTAAATAAATACAAACACATTCAAGTACATATTTAAGAAATCTTAAGTATTATTAAGTAATATTAAGTTAAATATTAAGTAAAATTAAGTATATTTATTATAATTTTTAGATAAAATTTTGCACATAACATATTTATTTTAAAAATATACATTATTTTTTGTTTTTATATATACATAAAAATTACACACAGTACACACACACATATATTAGGCAAACTCAAACTTTCATTTTCTATGCGACTAATCGCGATTAATCTTTTGCAGGCCTAAATATATATTCTTGTCACACAATTTTTTATTCTTTTTTCATAATCAAGTTTGCCTTAATAAATGCACATTATTTCTACAAAATATAACGCATATACAGAGATCATTTGCATATTAAATCAATTTCAGGAAGAACATCCCACAGTCATAAATAATCATTTTTCCTGGATCTGTGTGGCGATCTATTAAAGTGTCTACAAGCGACACATTGCCAGGTGAAACAGCAGTCTATTTTTGTTCACTCAGATTATGTGCCATTGCATCCACATGTTTGATTTGATCTCCAGCAAAAACAGTGCAGAGGTCTGGTTTTAATAAAAACAAACCCTCCCAACACGATGGCATCTTCTGCTGCTTTCATGTGTGGACGTGGAAGCCAAGTCTGGACGGGACGTTCAAGACCGCTTCACATGTTTTCCTATAAAGTTACACCCCAGCCCCAAACCAGTCTTTGTATAATGCACCCAGTCTAGACTATTAAGTCGAAGCGACCCATTCCGGAGCGTTCCTCCCCACAGACATCCAGGAAAGCTCTCTAAATAAGCACATTTCTTGTCAGTTTTGACACTGATGTCTCGTTTTCTGAGGCCGGGAGTGGAGGAGGAAAAGCCCGTGAATCCAGCATTCGCCTCGGGCCTCCGCGAACACGTCTTTCAGTGGTCACCTTGTGTTATTAGCAGTGTATGGGTGTTTGGTAACAGCTCGCCAGCGCTCGTGGGCATGTATCGCGACAGATTGTTCCCACAAGCACGTACGGCGATGTTTTAAAATCACCCAGCAATTATACAAGCCTGTGAAACGTTTGTAAAGGTTTGCGTCTGGGTACAATGCTGTAGCGTTCACATCCAAGGGACATCAGAGGACTGTGTGAATTAAAAAAAGAACTATCAAATCTCAGTATCATTAATAATAAAGTGACTTCTGAATGTCCCAAGAACAATGGCATTGTGTGTGGAAGTGAAGACAAATTCTTTCCTTTTTCTCTCTGTGACGATCCTCTATCTATTAATAATATTCACATTTCATTTTTTTTCTTTTCCTGCTAATGTGATTTTTAATCAGGGGCTGAAGCTAAGCAATGTAATCTTGAAAATTATTAAACAGACTTTTATAACCAAGGTCTCTTGATCTCGCTCTGATCAATTGCACAAAAACTGTTGTTATAACGAGAGCGATAAAAATCAAGGGCGAGTTCTTTGTGCACTGAAGTTTTGGAGTTATCTTTTCACAAATACGAACAGAAATCTACTTCAACTTCTTGTTGAAATGGATATTGTGTTGCTCAAAGGCTGATGAATACAGATTGAACATTTTTTCTTTTTAATCGCAAGATATAAAGCGAACGTTTCCTGTTTTAATCCTAATGAATTAAGCATAAAAGAACAACCGCGCCTGATAACATTAAAATGCATAATTCTATCTCAACATAAGATAAGGCCTTTACATTTTGTTCTGCTACAGTTCTGGGAGGTCTTGAAGTGTCCACTTCAATAAACATCGAGGTATCCTCTCAGTCACCGTGCAGAAATCCGTATCCAAAAACACAGAGCCGAAGGGAGACAGTGTGATTCAAAGCCTTTGGTCTTTGTCAGCGTCTGGTTTTTCCCAGGATTGGCTAATGATAGTGGCTCCAGTGAGTCATCTTTGGGAATGATGATCAAAGCCAAATTAAGTCTGACTTTTATGCAAAATGTAATATGTAAGCCTCCAGCAATGTCTTTGCTATTGATTTTTTTTCTTTCCCTCTCTCCATTTTTATCCAAGCACAATACACAGTGTGAAATTCGAAGAAAAGGGTTCTCTCCGCAAAAATGATTGGGGTATCCGGAGTTCTGCCTGTTTGCATTTAGAGTCAATTTCAAATATAAATGGTCATGTTCTAGAATAAAGTGTGCCATTCTGTATTTAGATTTGGCATGCAGGAGGAAAGACGGTAAAATGTGTCATGTAACCGCTCGCAAATTGTGTTTCAAAAAGCTAAACTATCTTGTACTACTAGTATAAATAATACTGGCACATTTGTAAATTACCTCATTCTGAGCAAAAGAAAATTGGATTCAGATTCTAAGCTGCATGAAATTGTGTAAAATGGGCATAAACACATACTACCATTCCAAAGTTTTGTGTGTGTGTGTGTGTGTTTTTGAAAGAAGTCTCTTTTGCTCACTAATGCTGCATTTCTGAATCAAAAATACAAAGAAAAAATCACTAAGTGAAACATTATTACAATTTCAAAAATCTTCTTTATATTAATTTAATGTACTCCTGTGATGGCAAAGCTGAATTTTCTGCAGCCATTACTTCAGTCTTCAGTCTCACATGATCCTTTATAAATCACTTTAATATAATGTATATATGAAGAATTCAGATGCAAAAGCCTCTAAGTGCCATCTAAAATTTTCTTCTAAAATGAGCACTTTTTGCCAGGCTCCTGTATTTATGTTCAGCCGTGTTTATCATGTTACTTTAAAAAAGTAATTATCTATAGTAAGTACCTGAGTTGCATCATTATAAAAGTAACTAATTTATGTTTAGATAAATAACTTGGATGCCCCCAATATTAAATATGTCAAAAGAATGAAATTTATAATGATTTTTTTTTGTTTACTCACCAGAATAATATTAAATATCTGATATACTATTATATAGTAGTCAACATTTCAAGTGGATCAGAAACGTTCTTTTAAGTTGTCTTAAGACAAGAATGGGTATTGTTTTGGTTTTAGGACAACTTTGCTAAGAGGTTTGACCCACCTTAAATGCTGACTACTATACACTGCCCTCCAAACGTTTGGAAACGCCCTAGAAAAGTGGGGTTTTGGACAATATATAAATAGTTTATACATAGAAAAAACTTTAATTTTCGATTCATCAAAATATCCACCATTAGCAGCTATTACAGCTCTGCGTAATCTGGGCCTAAATTCATTGCATTCTAAACTTAATTGGCAATCAATTGTTGAAGCTATTAAGTTGTGCTGACCCAAAAATCTTTTAAAAACCTGGGCCAAGTTTAAACCAGTAACCAGGCATCACAGCTGGCAAAGGGACATGTCTAAATGTATATATTGCAATTATTATGTAATCAAAAGAAAATTATTATTGCTGGTCTTCAATGATAATGTCAAGTTACTTTAATGTGTTTGCACCAAAAAATGATAAGAATTTATGCTGATATCATCCAAAACCACGCTTTGCCAGGGGTGTTTCCAAACTTTTGGAGGGCAGTGTACATATACAAAGCTTAATGGCACAGTTTTTTTTAAATATCTGAAAGTACATTTAGCATCAGTCAGTCAAGCAATATAATATGACATTATAATAATTTAGATAACAAATTCTACTGTTAATAACAATATAAAACACACTATGGATTAATGAGCTGCTGGGTTCATGAATATTAATCACGCTGTCTGTGTTTGCTCGAACTGATTCGCTGAAATCAAAACGGGGGTGGTAATAGGTGAGCCCCAGCCAATGAGATTGCCGTTTGCATATTAGTTCCGCCTGCTACCGGAGAAACCGGTAGTTCTTAATAGCTAAAGAATTCCAAAGGAACTCCATTATTTGAGAGGAAAATACAGCAAAGAATATCGTTTACATGTAACATGTCAATTCTGCATGGTATGTAAGTCTCTCTCACTCTGTATCTTTCTTTGCGTCTGTGAGACAAAGCAACGGCTAGACATGTGCCTTCACACTACGAGTTTACGGTTCGTCAAATATAGGTACGCTGCAAATCCATTCAGATTAACTGAAAAAATAAAATTTTGACAATATTACAATAAATTGTAGTAACGCATTTTGTTGTCAGTAATGGTAACGGGGAAAACAGTAATTAATTTGATTACTTATTACTGAAAAAATTATGCTGTTATTATCGCCGTTTATTTATAATGTCGTTATTCACTTTAATTGCATAGAAAAGGGCCTATACATTGCCATTAGAAAATTCCTGAACGTAAAGAGCCTGATAAAAATTTCAGACAGCACTTAGAGGCTTTTGCATCTGAACTCTCTCTCTCGCTCTCTCTCTGTACATATTAGTGCTCAGTTCATTTTTTTAATCAGTGTAAGATAATAAGTTCATTTGTCCTGAAATGACGTTCACTTCCGTTTGATTAGTGCTGTTTACTACAGTTGTTTTGTTTTCCCTACAACAAAACTACTGAATAGGTCTAGCTCATACTTATAAATAAAACACAGCAATGCAGAAACCAACTAAATCATACAGTGTGTAAAAATTGCCTTTCTTGACAGGAAATAACGCTCCAGGAACCATGTAATTCAATAGACAGCTAGAATGCAACTCTATGAGTGGCTCAGAGCTGTTTATTTGCAATAAAAACAGCCACTGTAATAACCCCAAATAAGTCAGAGTAACAGTAAAAGCTCATCTTACATGCCGTGTTTTCATAGGCTCAGTGATCTGGGGGCTAGCACTTTATCTTGAGGACCTGTGCAAAGAGCATCGTATTGCTGATCCAAACAGGCACACCTGGAGCCCAAACAAAACCAGAGCACCTGCCCACTCAACCTGTGCACGCGGCCTCTTTTCTCAGTGTGAACCGTGTGCCAAAACTCCCCCACTGTGAATGCAATAGAAACCCCTCTTCTGTTTACGCTCTGTAACACCTTTATGGCTAAAACGCCAACTTGAAATGACATATTGGAAAGTATTGATTGATTTCTGCTGCTGCTGAATAATGATGAACAGTTATGGTTATATATTAAAACCATGGATGTTTTTTTTAAGAAGAAAAAGGAGGTGCAGTATCACTTCAAAACAACTGGCATGAGGACATATTCGACAGCATACAGTAAAACAGTAAAACAAAATTATTATGAAAAATGACCTTAAAAAGTGTGTAAAGCGCTCATTTTTCTAAACTAACCCTGTCCAACAGAGACATGGATAAAGTTTCAGAGGGAGGCAGTGTCTCTTTTCCTCAAGCTCGAGTCGCATTGAGATTGTAAAGCTGCCTGGAGTGTGAGGGCTAACAACAAAATACAAGGTTAAAGTTATATCAGATTCAAAGGAGGTGGTATCTCCTTTCAGCACAATGACTGGCTAAATCATCATTATAATTAAAATGTATTATTTTAATTAAATTACTTTTTTTTTTTTTTTCAAATAAATGCATTCACCCTTCACAGTTCAGGAATTTGATTGACAGGCGATCTGACGAATCATAATGCCAAATCTGCCATTTTGTCCGATAAACAAACCAGATAAGAGAGCAGATTAACATAATTGAATTTGAACTTGAAATGACGTCTTTCCACAGTTGAAACAAGATACCTTCTGATGTTCATTAATGTTTATTTTGTGCAATAACTACTAAAGAGGAAGAGATTACTGGTTCGCATGCCACTTGAAACGAGGTGCTACAGCGATCTGTCGCGCAACACACTGAAGAGCCACAAAACGGTATTTATTGTTCGAATCTCTTACAAAATTTGAAAGCTGAGACTTTGTTTCATGCCAGAAGTAACCTGCTCTGTCTTGTCTGTCGCCATGTTGGCAATTTTCTCTTTGCTCCGCGATGTATTTTTCACTGTGTGGGGGACCAGATGTGTGGTGTGAAATAGGAGCATTGTCAGACATAGCAACAGTAACAAATAACAGTAACAAGTTCATTACTAATAATAGACAAACAAAGAGTAGTAACAAATAAAATGTTGTATTACGGTATTACTGTAATTACTTTTAAATCACTGTTTAAAAAATGTATATAAATACATAAATAATATGCTAATATAACAATACAAAAGCATTATTGTTTGTTATATAGTTGCTTTGATAAAATATGGAAAAATGTAAGTGGAACATGAATTTACAATAGAGAGTGAAAAAAAAAAAACAACAACACTCAAATGCTGAGAGGGCCTGTTCCTCCCTATTTGAGAAGTCCAGCACACGGCACTGATTAAAATCACATTTGGGTATAGAGTAATGGTTTTGAGGGTTTGCACTTGTAGTATTGCTGCACTTCTTTGAGAGACTGCAAATCACCGCCTGCATCCATACACATCCAGAATAAAAACCCTTTTATATTCTCAAAAGCACTTCCATTTTCTAAGAGCATTCTGTTGGCTCTGTGCATGGATGATGGTGACAAACCTTTAATTTCCCTTGACAAGCTGTCGACAGCCTCCTTATGGAGGACAGGTGACTTTTCAGAAGGTTATTCATGTAATTGTTTATTTATCATCGTCTTTCTGCTGAGAAATCCCTCGCTCTCGCTTCCTTTCTCTATTTCTCTTTTTCTATGTTCCTGCTTACATATAGGAAGGTCTCTTTAACTAACATCAGCTTTTAAAGAAGTCCTTCGCTTTGAAAACTAAAAGAACCCACCTAAGGCAGCCAATAAGAAGAAAACCGTGCATTCTTGCTCTTGAAAGGCCTGATTAGAGGACACAGGGACACATCTGTCTCTGGTTTCAAACTGACCTCTAATCTGCCTACAAACATCATTCGAGCTTCTAAAGAGAGTAGCGGTCATTGTTACCATTCGTTGAATACAGCGCGGATGCGAGAGACATTTCTGCGACGTGTTTATGTGTGTGTGTGGTACAGTAAATCATGTTTGTCAGAAATGATGCTGACAGCTTTTGATGCAGCGAGCGTCTGAGCCGGCGTAGAAGCCATTTTGTGACTTGCCATCCTGTAGCCACATGCATAATGCGTGTTTAATGTGATTTTCCCAGGTTTATCTGGCACTGGGCTGGGCCTGATTGCCGCTCGCGTTCCTGCATACTCTTAAGGATGTCTCTTTAGAACTGTCCAGACGCATGCAGTCCCGTTTCATAAGCCCCTCTTTGCATCTCCACCAACCGCCTTAAGTACTTTGAAGAGTCTTAGAGTGCACTTCACAAATTTCCACACAGGGAGCATATCAGCTGTCAAAAAATCAAGCTTTTCCATTCTTTAACATCTTTTTTCCCCCGCTTCCTCCCAAAGCCTTTCCAACTTCGCATCAGGTTGGGCTAATGCTTTTTTAAAGCGCGTTTCCCGCAAGATTCATCACAGAAACTTTGACGAATCAGCACTCCGTTAAACTCAAAGTTTGAAGGAAACGCTCGTCCAGGTCTTTTTTCGAAGGCTAGAAGAAGGGATACACGAGGTAAAAATCACAGATCCGTGCTTGAATTCAAACCACCTCGACCTCTTCATTTTTAAAAATACCGCACGTATCAGCAAAACAGCGCCGCGGCCCTGTGCGCGCACCATTGTGCGTGTCTGTGATCATCTGAAGAAGTTTCGCTGCTGAGCTTTTCGTTTATGCAGAAGTTTCCAACTCTTCAGGGTGCCACGGGTCTCGTCTCTCCCCCCCGTTTTCCATCCTCTAGTTTTTAATTCTCCTTTTCTTTTTCTTCAACTCCTTTCCCTTTGCTCTCACACGGAAGAGCATCATCTTTGCACATATAGCACTGGGTGTGATGAGGGATTCAAGTAATACAAGCATCTGCTCAGGGCTTTTGTGTTCAAAAGATTCAATTAAAAAATAATTACCAAAAGATTAGTAGTAGTCGAACATGACTGTACTGTTTGAATTGATGTTTCTTTTCATCTGGTTTAATAATAGAATGCTTTCTTAATTAAGAAAAAAGGGCCGCTGCAGTGCACCCTGACTGAATAAAAGTTTGTTTGATGTGTTGAAAAATTAAATATTTTTTTGATCTAACAAATTAATTTTTCCCCCCCTTTTCCCTTTTTCACTAGCAGGAGATAAAGACAATTTAATTTAGATACCAATGGCTAGAACAAACCATTCCCTGAGCTTCGGTCAACGAACGAGCTATAAAACCAAGCCCAGAACAATTAATTGCTATGGTGTTCATCTACAGCGTGGGGTTAGCTACGCACGGACGTGATAGAGCATATACGACTGGTAATGATATCGGGAGAGAGGATCCGGCGGAATTTTCTCCTTAAATTACCTTCTCAGTGGTGTCCCACACCGTGCGGCTAATGCACAGCTTACAAATCCCACGCGTGTATGCAAACACAGCGGGAATCTCCCGTGCCGCCGTAATTATCCCGCCATTTTAATCTCTGATGGCCTTATGTGAGATTACACACGCTGGAGCATGTATCAATGCTCCGACTTTGGCTCTGCCACACCGCACGGAGCAAAACTGAGCATATTCATGAAGCCGGGCTATAGCGATGTCTGATTCGTGAACAAATTGTGCTTTCGAGTCTGTTCTTTTCCATGAATCGGTTGAACTTCTTTATAAAACAATTCTTTCCCAAATGGTTCAGCAAAGACGCGTTAAAGAGACCAAAAGTGAAAGCAAAGACTTATTCATTGTTACTAAAATTTTTATTTCAATTAAATGCTTTTTTTTTTTTACTTTCTACACATCAAAAAATCCTGAAAAATCAAAATGTTTTTTTCAAAAATATTAAGTGGCGCAATAGTTTAAACATTGATAATAATAATAATCATGTGACACTAAAGACTGGAGTAATGGCTGCTGAAAATTCAGCTTTGCCATCACAGGAATAATTCCATTTTAAAATATTTTAATAAAATTTCATTTTATTTATTTATTTAAAATAAAGTTTGAGTTTGCATAATATATGTCTGTGTACTGTGTGTAAATGTCTGTGTACTGTGTGTAATTATTATGAATATATGAATACATATATATATGAACACATTCATGTATATATTTAAGAAATACTTACAAGTATATGTATTTATTATAATTTTTAAATAATTTATATAATATATAAATAAAAATATTTTGTGCATAAATAGCATATTTCTCTTAAATATATACATTCATTTGTATTTATATATACTTAATAATTACACACAGTACACACACATATATTAGGCGATTAATCGCGATTAATCATTTGACAGCCCTTATTTATTTATTTATTTATTTATTTATTTATGCAGCCTTAAATTTTACACAACTGACCCCAACATTTTGAATGGTAGTTTATGTTAAAACAATAAACCCAAAAATGAAATATTCTCCCACATCAAAATCCACAACATATTTGTTTGGAACTGTTTTATGCCTAGTAAATGTTGCTAGATCTGTGCATATTTCTCTTCTGATTCAGAGAGAACTTTTCGCTGGAGAAGTTAAAAATGTCACAAACATGCAGCTTTTCAATCACAAGACATTCATTGATGGACTGGAGTCATGTGGATTACTTGTGGATTATTGTGATGTTTTTATCAGCTGTTTGAACTCTCATTCTGACGGCACCCATTCGCTGCAGAGGATCTATTGATGAGTAAGTGATGTAATGCTAAATTCCTCCAAATCTGTTCCGATCAAGAAACAAACTCATCTGCATCTCGGATGACCTGAGGGTGAGTAAATTTACCTTTAACGAGTATACTATTCATTTAATGACTTCATTTTCTGACACTTAAATAAAATCATTTGATTCAAAAAAGTTCTATATTGACAATAAATAAATAATAATAATAATAATTAAGTAAAAAGTAATTTTAGACAGTTTAATAATTAAAAAGTACACACAAAATGATCAGCAATATGTGCATACATTTGGCTTTTTTAGGACATTTGAGCATGTGAAATGCCAAACCAGGATGCTAGGGACCATGTGGTGATGTACAGAAGTAAAAGAATAAATGTTTTTTTTTTTTTTTTTGAATGGGTTAGTTGAAACAAGCAGAAAGAAACCACTGATTCACAGAAATGAGTCAGACTTCCCTTCACTACAAGGCTAGTCCCTCTGTTAGTCCATGTTAGTTCCATGCTTCAGAGCGCTACACACACACACACCATCTCGCTCTCTCTCTGTCTGCTCTCCTCACCTCTAATCCACACTGGAGCTGGGCCTGTCAGAAT
Source organism: Labeo calbasu (assembly GCA_019740295.1). NCBI lineage: Eukaryota > Metazoa > Chordata > Actinopteri > Cypriniformes > Cyprinidae > Labeo > Labeo calbasu. The sequence continues at coordinate 41,410 of JAHKKF010527001.1, forward strand.
CCCCGCTAACTGTCACACCGCTGACCACTTCATCTGCACCCCCACAGACGCACAGGCCCGACTCCATTTGACCGGACACTGACCTCAGCCAAGTTCAGCTGGGAACCTTCATGGAGAGGAATAGCAAAAGACAGAGAGAGAGAGAGAGAAGGAGAGAGAGGGAGAGAAAAAGAGAGAGAAAGACATAAAACAGGCCTGTGACAAATCAAATAGCCTCTGAGCTCAAGGCCCTGTGCTTGCTTTGCTGCCTCATAACCTTATTTGTTCTGAATATCGCAGAATAATAAATGATTTCTGTCACACTTTTCAAACACCCGTGCAACTTGCACGCCGTGTGTATGTTGGATAATGTACACAGTGGGGCCTATCTGGAAAAGAGAAGGTGAACAGCAGAATAGAAAGAGAGAGAGAAAGAGAGAGGGTGAACATATGACATATTCGTTTTATTGTCACAAAAATGGTTCAAATGAAAGAAGGTAAAAAAGGTTTGTACAAACAATGCCTTTGCGAAAGGGAACAAGAGTGAAAGCACTTCATGTCTTCAGAGATTGCTGCTACGCTGGCAGTGTTTTCGTCTTTGTTTATACTACGCTATTACATCACTGGCAGACTTCATATGCACAGCTTCCATTGGTTTATCTTCAGTAGCATGTAGACAAAATCATTATGAATGTGATTCAAAAAGCACTTTAGAGATCAGAACATTTTCTAATTATAAGGTCTATACATAAATGTATATTTATAATTGCATATAATGTGTCTTTATTATTTTCTTGTAACACTGCTGTGTTATTTTAGTATTACCTAATATTAATATAGCTTTTATTTTTTTATGCTTTAAAGGTTTTAGTAATTCTGTTATGCACTTGTAATGCACCAGTTTTAGTATTTAAACTTATTTCAGTTCTAATTTTTAATATATATATTTTATTTCAGCTTTTTTTTTAATGAACCATAACAATTTGAATAGACTTAGATTTAGTTTACAATAACAACAATGATGTAATGAATAACAGAGCAATGACTTACATTTAATTACAGAAAATCACATTTTGGTTTGTTGACCCGGTTCAAACGAGCAGTTTGAGGTTCAAGGTGACCCGAGCTGTTCTTTGTTAGTGTTATTTTACCGTACCTAAGAAGCTGCGCCGAATGTTAATTACGGCTGACAAATCTAATATATATAATATATATAAAAAAGAAACAAGTTTATCCTTTTGGGGGGATTAAATAAAATGTTCCTGGCGTTCTTTATCTTTGAATTATCCGCCTTTGTCTACTTTGACTGTCCCTGAATATTCAAGAAATGAATGTTGGCAGAGAGAAGAAAAGATATTAATTAAGAGTAGATTCTGCATTGACTCAGACTTGTACATAAGACAAAAGGTTAAGTAAATGCCAGGGCTGCTATGTCACCTCAAACAATGAGTATTAGCTTTGGAATCATTAATGTCTGCTGAGAAAACACAGTCAAATTGGAGTCTTGATTGCCAGAAAATGTGAGGCCAGGGCTGTTTCATTTCAATCTATAGTTAAATTAGCCTCCGACAGCGGGTTGAAAACACACAATTAACTGAGCTAGGTGGGGCGTAGGGGAACAGCACCTCTAATGCACCGCTAGATTGAGATTGAGCCGGGCTTCCAAATAAGAAACATCTCGTCGGCTTTACAAATCAAAGAAGGGGCTCCCAGGCTCCTAGCCATCTAACCCCGTCGGTATGAACTCATTGTCAGGGGCTGACTCTCTCAGGACCTTTGATGGAGATGAATTTTGGTCAAAACGTAGGCATTTTTGTGCACTTTTACAACTCGGCGAATAACCAAACGGCGTTGTGCTACTAAAACGGGCCAGCGCTGTCTTCGCAAAACCGGTGAACATGACAGTGAGTGAGACGGAGCAAATAAACAAGTGAGCAGGACGAAAATATATAAATAAATGGTTGAGATGCTCTGAAGATTTCCCTCTTTAAACTGATAGAAATTGCAGAGGCATTTGAGCAGCGCCGAGGTAGCGTTTCCAAGCATATGGCGTTTTAATTCCTGTTTGTCTCATCTGGGTAACTCCGGCCCAGCAAATCTCCGACTCCATCCAGGGAAATATCCGAAGAAGTGAATGCTTAAGAACAAAGGGTTTCAATTTCCTCTGTAATGGGGGTTTCATTCGCCGTATTTTCCACAGAATTATGAAACTGAGAATTCGGTTCACTCGCTGATTTATTTGCTGTTATCGTCTTGGCCTGTCTCTTTCTCTCTCTCCGCAATACGAAAATTAACAGACATTTCAAACGTGCATCTTTCCTCAAAACTGCTCCATCAATAAAGCGCACAAATAACCCAACATTTCGCTCGTGACACCAAACACGAGACCGTCCTGAACAAGCGGCGTGTTCATTTTTAATCATGAGTCGCCTTTGTGGCTGTTGACAGCTAGTGAAGTATGACTAATAAGAGCGGTGTTGTTGCTTCCCCGCTGAGGTGGAATGGTCTCTTCAGACACAGAGCCCTGTAGATCATAATAAATTTCATTGCGGGATGGCTAATAATCTCACTGTTTCACTTTGGTGGCAATCACAGCTACTACAACGCGTCATGATTCACCAATTAAGAGGCCATATTTCTTCAGGCTGCCAGTGCAAATGGACAGCAAGTGTTGGTGAAGTCAATGGATGCTAAACTGAGCTCAGTGGCTCACTCACTGTAGCGTCAGATCAACATAAATCCTGTGAGATTTATTAAGGTATAAATATATTTCATGTACACACATTCGCACACTCATGTGAAGAAACTATGAGTTGTTCATGGAGAAATGTGATTATAAGAAGAAAGCTTACAGTTTTGTTAGTTTTGTTTCCCTGCTGAAAAAACTGCTAAAACCAGCCTAAGCTGATTGGCTGATTTTAGTTGGTCATCCAGCCTTGTCTTAGCTGGTCAGCAGGCTGGTATTAGAGAGGTGTTGGCCACTTCCTTCTTAGCTGTTCTTAGCTGGTCAGACTGGGAGACTAGCTGGAACAACCAGCTAAACCCAGCTTGACCAGGCTGGGAGACCAGCTAAAACCAGCTAAGACCAGCCAACCATCTTAGGCTGGTTTTAGCTGGGTTTTTTTCAGCAGGGAAGTTTTGTTATTCTTAATAAAACAAATTTGCAGCTTTCAAACAGTCGTGTTTTAAACAAAATTCTATTAATACATGTTGTTTTTACACTCTTCAAAGAATTAGTTCACTTCCAGAATGAAAAAAAAATCCTAATTTACTCACCCCTGTGTCATCCAAGATGTGCATGTCTTTCTTTTTTCAGTCAAAAAGAAATTAAGGTTTTTGAGAAAATCCTTTCAAGGATTTTTCTTCATATAGCGGACTTCAATGGGGATCAACGGGTTGAAGGTCCAAATTGCAGTTTCAATGCAGCTTCAAAGGGCTCTTCACGATCCCAGCTGTGGAACAAGGGTCTTATGTAGCGAAACAATCTGTCATTTTCTAAATAATAATAATAATAATAATAAAGAACTTTGGAAGGCAGAAGTACCGACCCAGTGTTTACAAAACAAACGTGTAAAGAAATTCAAACGCCCTTTACCCAAAAAAAAAAAAAGGTAAAATAAGGATGTTGGACAATTTTGAAATTGAAGGAGAAAATGAGTTTTTTGCTCAACCCTACCTTTTTGAACCAAAGTACACATATGAAGAACTAACTACTCGTAACCTTTCCAACGTGATTGTGTAATGCATTATTAAGTCATTGTAGAGCAAGTGCAAGATGAGCATTTGTGGTTAAAAAGTATATATATAAGAGTTCAGATGCAAAAGCCTCTAAATCCATCTGATGTATTTCTTTACAATTAGCATTTCTTTCTGGCTACTTTGTATAGGTTTCTATGTAAGTACTGGTACTTCTGATTGGGCTGAGGCTGGATTGTTTTGCTAGRTAAGACCCTTTTTTTTGGCTGGGGTTCTTTTGAAGCTGCATTGAAACTGCAATTTGGACCTTCACCCCCTTGGTTCCCACTGGAGCCTATTATATGAAGAAAAATCCTGGAATGTTTAAAAATTGAAAGTTGAAATGTTTATAACATATTTGTACCACCACAAAGCAGAGACTCAAAATGAGCTTCTGGGTTTAAAAATATATTTTTTTAATTATTATTACATTAATTTTAATGTTCAGTTATTCTAAATACATACATACATTTTGTGTGAGAATTGTGGCTTTTTTTAGGGCCCATCTGCTGCCAGATGCCACCCCTCATGCTAACATGCTCCTCCACTAAACACTGCAACGCAATATGACACTAACCCTCTGCTACAGTTTAGAGGCCTGCAGAGAAAGGGAGAGAGGGATAGAGTGGCAGTGTGAGAGAAAAAGAGCCATCTACGCTGGCGGTGCCCACACAGCGCCAGCGACGATGCTAACAAACAGACACGAGCCTCACTTCCTGTAGCACATCCCTCAGCGCGCTGTTGGACGAAATAACTGCGCTAGTTATCTTGAGGGAAAACTCACTACTGTTTAACAGCCTAGGACAACAAACAAAAGTAAGTCTATTGTTTATTCTGTCCGTGCTCACATTACATCACGGCTTCAATTACAGTATTTTGGTTATTACTGCCAGCGCTGTCTCCCTCTAATGTGACAGCTGTTCCCAGTTTTACTTTAAATGTTTGTAGGTTAAATACTGTGTTTTGGATAATGAGAACAATAGGAGAGAGGGAAGCCCCTGGGGCCCCGTATTCTGCAGGGCAGTCTCAGGGTCTGGCCTGGAAAATCAAGCTGCGGGAACAAGAGATACAAAGCATGGGAATCAAAATAAATAAATAATGGAGAAAAATTGGACAGAGAAGCGTCGACCCCTGCTCCCCTAGGAACATGTGCGCCTCTGATCTGCCTAGTATTTCAAGAAAAAGCAAGGTCTTGAACCCCAATCCTTAGACACATAACAAAGCACACTTTTGCAGCTGCCATGCACAACTATGAGCTCGGAGGCCTGAGTGAGTCCCAAGACAATGCCCTCTCTATCAGCCCCAGGACAAATATCTAGACAGCAATATTTTCTGCTTCAACGACTGCACTGCATGTAACTGTGAGTGTGAGAATAGAGGGAGAAAGTGAGAAAGAGTGTGCCAAATGATTCTTTTAATAACTCATATACACCTAAACAAACGTCAAAGCACGCAGCACATCCCAGCGAGCATTACTGTAGAGATGGACATCCATGTTTAGACTGTCATGTGGCTGACATTGTCAAATTTTCATTGTCAAATTTTCTCAAATAACTCCTCTGTTTTTGTACCCAAATAACATGCAACATTTGTTACTTTATTTTATTTGGATGAATTGTATAAATAAAAGTATTTATAAAAAATGAGTAACACTTTACAATAAGGTTTTATTGTTAACATTTTTTTAACAACATTCATTAACATGAACTAACTTTTACCATATTGATTAACCTTTGTTCATTTTGAATGCAAAATTTACTAAAACATTTTAAGGTCAAATGTAGTATCTGTTAACATTATAGTTAATCTACTGTGAACTGACAAAGATGAAGATGTTTATTAGCTGTCATTAACAAAGATTAATGAATGCTGTAAAATATATCACTTAATGTTAGTTCATGTTAGTCAGTGCATTAAGTAATGTTAACAAATGAAAGCTTATTGTAAAAATGTTACCAAAGAATTAATCACAAACTTTTGAACGGTGTTGTATTAAACAACCCTTACATAAAACCCAGTGACTGGGTTGTTTTGAGCCAGTTGTTGGGTTAAAAACCTTCTGGGTAGTTTTATTTAACTTAATTTTTCTTGAAAATGTTCTATATGGCTGGTTTAAAATGAAGCCAAAATAGGTAGTAAAATTAAATTTAAAAATGTTTATTTTATTTTATTTTATTTTATTTTATTTTATTTTATTTTATTTTATTTTATTTTATTTTCCAGAATTTTGCCAAAATTGATACCTTCTATTTTTTTTTAGGTTTTTTTCTGTTTTCTGTTGATGTTTATTGTACATATTTATGGAAAAACACATTGTGGTCATGTGGCATAGTGAAAATAGAATGAATGAATGAATGAATGAATGAATGAATGAATAAATAAATAAATAAATAAATAAAAATTAAAATAAAATGTCAGTAACAGGTTATTTTCTGCTTTATGTTGATTTTTATTGTACATACTTATGGCATCTGTTATACACATTGTGGTCAAGTAGCATAGTGAAAATTATATAAATCAATGATAAATAAATGATAAAAATAAAAATACATTATAATAATAATAATAATAAAATCTGCATTTTAAACTCTATTTTTACATATCCCAAATGTTGGTAACAGGTTATTTTCAGTTTTGTTGTTATTGTTGTTGTTGTTGTTGTTTTGTTTTGTTTTGGTTTTGTTTTTTCTGATTTTTATTGTACATATTTATAGGATCTGTAATACACATTGTGGTCATGTGGCACAGTGAAAATAAATAAATAAAATAAAATAAAATAAAATAAAATAAAATAAAATAAAATAAAATAAAATAAAATAAAATAAAATAAAATAAAATAAAATAAAAT
>JAHKKF010527001.1:48021-64349 GCA_019740295.1 Labeo calbasu
AAATAAAATAAAATAAAATAAAATAAAATAAAATAAAATAAAATAAAATAAAATAAAATAAAATAAAATAAAATAAAATAAAATAAAATAAAACTGAATTTTAAACTGTATTTTACATATCCCAAATGTTGGTAACAGGCTTGCAAAAGATGCAAAAGCATAAAAAGAAAATGTATAATATTATAATAAAAATAGAGCTCATATTTGTAATATTTAATAAAAATGATAGTTCACCCAAAAATGAAAAATCTGTCTTTAATTATCCATTCTCACGTCGTTCCAAACCCGTAAGATGTTTGTTCATCTTCAGAACACAAATTAAGATATTTTTGATGAAATCCGACCCTCCATAGACATGTTCAAGGTCAAGAAAGGTAGTAAGGACATTGTAAGGATATAATAACAAATTGTTGAATTTTGTTTTCTTTGCGCACAAAAAGCATTCTTGTAGCTTCATAAAATTACGGTTGAACCACTAATGCCACATGGACTATTGTAACGATATCCTTACTACCTTTCTTGGCCTTGAACATGTCAATTGCGCTGCTGTCTATGCAGGGTCAGAAAGCTATTGAATTTCATCAAAAATATCTTAATTTGTGTTCTGAAGATGAACGAAGGTCTCATGGGTGAGTAACTAAAGACAGAATTTTCATTTTTGGGTGAATTATCCCTTTCAATTTCACTATGCCACATGACCACAACATGTATTACAGATATTATAAATATGTACAGTATAATGTAAATATGACAATACTTTCAAACAAAATAAGATTTAATTTAATAATCACTTTTCTAACTACCAGAATCGAAAGGATCTTCAGATGACTTTGCCGTGCAAGACTATCATTGATTAAAAACATACAGGCCTCTTTAGAAGTGAGCTCATTTCATAGCTAAACGTCTCTAATGTCCAGGGAAAGCTGCAGTGCAGGCTGCAGTAGGATGTAGGCCAAACTCTGACTGTGTGTTAATGAGAACACGGGTCTAAGGGCTTAAGAGCTGGCATAGAGGCGTAGGCCCTTGACGAGGTCCCACCTTGCCCAGCGTCGGCCCCTGGCTCTGGACTAACTAACTATCCATCACTGGCACACAAGCCTGCAGTGCTGCTCTACAAAAGGGAGGGAGAACGGACTTCCTGTTGCCAGGTCAGCTTTGCAATTACACAGAAACAAAGGTATGAGAGGACAAAGCCCTGCTGCAGGCCTGACCCTGACCTCCTGACCCCATCAACCTCAAAACCAACCACAGACCCCAGAACTTCATTTATTTACACTGAGCTCTGAAGTGTAAACAAAAACTCCCATGTCATTAATAACACATAGAACTTGAGATAAATGAGCTCGCTTTCAATTTAACCACGAGCGTTGTTCGTCGGCGTAGTTTTTAATTGAGTTTTTCGTAAATTTCTTTAACAACTGCTCGGTAGACGTTCCCTCGGGGGAAAACGGGCGATACCTCAGATGCATGAATTGTTTTGATATATCAGGATGCAAAACATCAGTCAGATGGTGTGTGTTTTTGTGTGTAACCTCCACTTGAAACGGTGCGGGTTGTGCATAGCTGTGGGCTCGGGTACGGAGAAGAGCTATGAGGAGACCATATGGCAGAAGACATAAGAGTCTCCAGTCAGCATTCCCCTCCGCTGCAGCCCTCCACCACCGGAGCACGGATCCACATCAGTGCTCTCACTTTCCCCCTCTCGCTCGCTCAGACACTCTGCTAATTGCATCCTGTGTTTGTCAATCAAAATCTATTTTCCTTTCCTTTTTTCCTTTGCCTTTTACCACCTTCTATTAATTCCCCTGTTGCTCAAAAGCTCTTTGTCACTCTTGGCGCGTGTTATGAGGGCTGGTTTGTTGAAATGAATTCCATCTGAATGGAACCGGTTCGCAAATGTTGGCCGGGCAGCATCGAACGCCTTGGAATTCCGTACGACGCTCCGTCAAAACGTGAGGGGTTCTGTTGTCACCCAAACCACACATTTCATTTGTGTGAGCAAATCACGCAGGAGAAACTGAACTTGGCTTTGGAGCAGGGTCGTGTTAAAGTCGCTCTCCCACTCAGAGCTATTCAAGAAAGTCAAAACAAATTAGTGAAGCATTATAGAGATGATGGAGTTTGTAGAAATAAAACAACTCCCTGATGAACGGGCCTCGACTGTGGTGGATTTCTCTTTGTCTTTATAACTCTTTCCAGCTGGAGATGCACATACTATGTTTTGAAGTGAAGTCGCACTTCTCCGCAGTGTGGACAAGAAGATTACAAATCAAAATTATTTGCTTTATTAAAGTAGTTATTTTTCTGGCAGATTATTTTGTAAACTAACCTCATAAAGAGTCATAAGTCATAATTAATAGTACAGATATTACTATTGTTTAAAAATTTGGGGTCGGTAAAACAGTAATATTTTCAAATGTATATGAATATATCTTTCCAATATGCTGATTTGGTGTTTCCCAGATTATTTGGTGAATGGAAAGTACAAAAGAGCATTATCTATTTGAAAAATAAATCTTTTGAAACATTATGGCCCGGTTTCATAGACATAGCTTAGACTAAGCCAGGATTAGGGCATAGTTTAATTAGGATATTTAAGTAATTTTTATAAAAATTGCTTAGAAAAAAAAAAACATTACTGGTGTGCTTGAGACAAAACAAAGCTACTGATATATTTTAAGATCAGTCAGAGCAAGTTTATCTCAGTTGAAACAGCCCAGACTTGCATTTTAGTCAAGGACTAGGCTTAAGCCTTGTCTGTGAAACTGGGGGTATAAGTCTTTAACTTTTGATAAATTTAATAAATAAAAATATTTAAAAATTCAGTAACACTTTACAATAACGTTTCATTTGTTAACAATTTTAAACTACATTCACTAGCACAAACTAAATTTTATAGTATTGATTAACCTTAACCTTATTTTAAATGCTAAATTTAAATGCTAAATTTTAAAATAATTTTTAAGATCAAATGTAATATCTGTTAACATTATAGTTAATATACTGTGAAGTGACAAACAAGAAGATGTTTAAAAGCTAACATTAACAAATATTAATGAATGCATGTTAGTTAATGCATTAAGGGGAGACAGTGCAGACAAAAACATGCACCTGTCAAGTTTGTGATTTTGGGCTTTTTGGTTTTTCATAAAGTGTTTTTTTTTTTTTTTTTTTCAGACCATAGAAAAGAAAACATCCAAAAAACACTGTTAAGTGTTTCTTTTATAGCACTTTATCTATTTGTGTTAATAGATTTCAATTACAATTAAAATTTTTAAAAGACGTTTTCTCAAAATGAGTTTTTTCTCCTACACCGGGCCATAAATCTTCACTTCACAAAATCGGCACTTCAGTAGGGCTTACAAACACCAAACTTTACATTTTCATTCCTGCCTATATCCAGAAGGTTTTTACAGAAGGATTTGTTCATATATAATGTGCTTGATTATATACAATATTTTAAACACCCCGAAATTGTGAAAATATATTGTTTTCTGTCTGCTCTAAGTGTTTTCTGAATTATGGAGTTACAAAAATTAGATACCCAAAATTCCCTCTGTAAAAGTTTTTGACTGTAATATGACTTTAAAACCGACTTCATCCAGTGTTTAGTTTTTGTACTAGAAATGTATGCAAATTATTTCAGAAAATAATGCCTAATTTGCGTATTTAATCCTAACATTTCAGAAAACTTGAAGTTTGCAACTATCAATGTAATCAATCAATTGGGTAAGGCGATAACTATTAGGTTTTTTTTGTTGTTTTTTTGTTTTTACCCTATTCACCTGCAGTGTCTCGCCTTAAGTAAAGTTTATTGTAAAATGTTACCAAAAATTCTTTGCAAACTTTTAAACAGTTGTGTATTATTCAACCCTACTCTCCAAAATAGGTAGTAAATTATACATTAAAAAAAAAAATAATAATAATAATAATAATAATAATTACTAGAGGTATTAGCAATAATCAAAATGTCTACATTTATTAATAAGCAATTTAAAAATGTTTATTATGTAATTATTTATTCAATTTATTAATAAATGTTCATTTTTAAATATATTATTAAATGCTAATTTCCAACATATTTTGGTTTCATTTTAAACAAAAAATATAGTCATATTTAAAGGGGGCATCAGATGCAAAATTCACTTTTACATGTTGTTTGAACATAAATGTGTGTTGGCACTGTGTGTACACAACCACCCTACGATGACAAAAATCCACCCAGTGGTTTTCATTCAGTGTCTTTAAATATTATCCCATTTTCAGCTTCTTGGCTATGTGACGTCACACAAACCAAGGCCACTCCCACGATATTTGATTGACATGGCCGTCTTACCTTAGACCCACCCTGAGTGAGCTGTAAACAGTCCAATATTGTGTCGACCCTGGTGCAGGTGTAGACGTGAATGTCTCCTAAGCAATTGAGGTGTTCAGTTGTTGGATGTAATAATGAACATAGCAGTCGTCATTTACTCCTGACATCTGAGCCGCTGAAGACGCAGAGGTTTAACATTACTTTCGTTTTTGAAGGGAATCTCTAATCAGCTTAAATGCTTCTAAGTTCGTGCAAATCATGAGTGATACAGCTTCACCTACAGAAGTGAGTATAATGTTTTTTATGAATCTTTGCAAATCGTCTTTCCTAATAATGTGCTAGTTAGCAAGTTTTGTGGCTAAATGTGGCTAAACTAAACATTACGACTCATTAACATTTCAAGGAACATGCAACAAAATGGCTTGCTGTGAAAAGAGCTGATTTTGAGTTTTTTGTTTTTTACACTACCGCTAAGAAATTTTAACCAAACCATGACAGACTTAATTAAGACCCTAAAGAATCATATCAACATCTGATGACCATTTTAAGCAATAGTTGAGTTAAATAAAACTACCCAAAAGGTTGCATTATACTTTTAACCCAATCGCTGAGTTTGTCCATATTTCACCCATCGCTGGGTTGTTTTTAACCCAGCATTTTTTAAAGTTTAGAGTATACTCTCTTCAAATGATTATCAGTACTTTGACATGCAGATAACACAAGACAGAATACAAATGCAAAAAACAAATGCTATGTGTGACCTATAAAAACCTAGAGTGGAGTAAATTACCAGAGAATACGTCTTTCTAAACACAAAACTTGCACCCCGGTAATGGGAATAAATCAATTTTGGCATCTTCAGAAGCACCACTTGAAGAACGGCACTAGAAATCCTGTGTGTGGATCCTTATCTGGAAAGGTCAGAATGTAATACTCCCTCACTCCAGGAAAGAGCTCACCGAGCACGTGCTTTAATTACTGCCCATAGGACGTGGATTAAGAGACTAAATGAAAATGTCATAAAAACGACGAAGAGAAATCTGTGTTATCGCTGCTTTAACTGATCTTATCATTGCTCTGTAATCACAATCACTTCTATTGTTCGGGGTTGTGCATCAGGGCCCTTTACTATCCAGTGGTAGTGCTGGCATTCAAATATCAGCACATTTGACAACGCTGTGGTCTGGACGTGCTTTCTTTTGTGCTACATTAATTTTAGCACTTAATAATTTTCATAATGCTAATGTTTACATTAAAGGAGACTTATTATGACCCTTTTTACAATATGTCATATAAGTCTCAGAATGTGCCTGTGAAGTTTCAGTTTAAAATACCACCAATCATATCATTTATCAAATATCATTTTGAAAATGACTATTTTGGGTAGAAGCAGATACACGCTGTTTTCGTGCATGTCTCTTTAAATGCAAATGAGCTGCTGCTCCCCGCCCCTTTTCCAAAATAGAGCTGTGCTTTTATAGCTCTGAACTCAGATAAATCTGCCAAAAAACATCTGTTTGGTTGTGATTATCATGTCTATCTCGCTGAAATCATACATGTTAAACCGTATTAGTTTAAACTTCTGATATAGCCTACGGTTTTCTAAGTGCACAGAAGCATGAAGAATGCACACAGAAAGCAGCTGTCACACAGCATGTGAGTACTAAACTAAACTTCTCTTTCACATCTTGTTGTGCTTAAACTGTCAAATACACACAAGTTTATGTTAAAAACACACGAGTTACAAAAACGTCAATTTTGTCTGTGACGGTAAACAGTTTGGAAAGAAATCGTATGTTTATCTTAGATCTGTGTGGCAGCAGCTTAACATACAGTAAATAAATTAATAAATCTACCGCTCTCGTGTCCTCTTTAAATTTGTGCTCATATGTGCCATCACGACAGAACAATTAGCATGCTTTGCTCGACTTTTACAACTAGTACACAGCTGTCGCTTGCAAAAACAAAACAGTGGCGCGTGGAAACGTTCAGATTAAGAGGCGTTTTTTCTCAGTTTCTCCCTGTAAATACACTTCATATGTAATAACTTAGAAATAAATGTAAATTATTAACGCATAGATGACAGGACCAGACTTGACCACACATTTCCCACATGGGCACCAAGGCTCAACGTGTTACATGACTAAACACTAAGCCACAGCTCCTGCAAAACTCAAAACAAAAATCTGTCTTTATCAGGTTTAGGTGAGTTCCCTAGTTGTTTCTTTCCTCAATTAGGCTAATTTGAGTTCACAGATTTTGGTTCTTCATTTCACAAAACTGAATCTGTAACTCTGACTGAATCATAAAGCCCTGTTAGTCCCAGGTCAATGATGATTTGCCTAGCGAAGGTGGATTTTAGAAAAAGGTTGTAACTTTCACAGGGAGGTCGCGGTTCCAGTGCTCTATGAAGCGAACGCCAGAGATCAGACAGACGTTTCTCCTCCCTTCTGCTGAGAATAGGGCTGGTAATATGCGCTGGCAGCCTCTGTCAGCTCAGCCTGCACACCTCTCACAAATTAGGACCTATTTATCCAGAGCACCCTGCACTCAATGGAAATGATTACCAAGACAGTCAAACCCTATTTACACAGTACGTCTTCATCAAAGCAGAAAAAAAAGGAAATGACATATTCTATTTCAAGGACTGTATCTAAACGAGGAGGTAGAAAAGTGGAGCTGAACGCGTGTTACGTGTTAGTTTTACAAACAAATACAAAAGACCAAACGGGTGCGATACGGCGAAACGCACATGTAGTTAACTGGCTCTCTTAACATACAAATGTAGATACAGTGGAGCTGCGTGGATATTATGGCATGCGTAAAAAGAAAATGCGTTATTGTTAAACTTCAAGGGCTTTTATTTACTTGTTTATTCTTTTTCTAAATGAGATCAAAAGAAGAGTTGAAACCATTTAAAACTTAAACCTCAACTGGGAAATAAAAGAAAAATAGAAAAAGGAAAACAATAATAATGAAATGAATAGATAAGTCAACAAACGAATAAACAAATAAAAGTACAAACAATCGGAGACCTGAAAGACCCTGAGAGAATTTCCCCCTCGAGTTGATTTCTTTTTAGTTCTTTCTTTCTTTTAGCTCCAGAGGGCAGGCGGATTGAAGCTCCCCGGATCCGCTGGTCCAGTGTGACTTGGATCTAATTAGTTGAAAGGAATGAATAATTATCTCATTTCTATTACACTCTATTTGCATGTGATACCAATCAGTAAGACAGTTGTTTTCCATCACTGTGACCTTGTCTTGCATATCTTACATATACAAACACAAAGTGGGAAGTAAAGGGCAACCAGTCGCTGACCTTGACCTATAGTCAAAAGTAATTAGAAGATGTCACTGTCAGATACGTCGAAGAGTTCAAGAGGACATACAGAGAGTCCAAATCTTTCTCTGGACCAATCTGAATCTGTTTACACCAGCGTCAAAGATTGTCAAAGCCGTTATTTGAAAAATGTCTAATATACAAATCAAGTCAAATATACAAATGTTTTTATAATAAAGGACTTTCAGCAACAGATTACCAGAATAAATTTTGGTAACACTACTGAAAGAAAGAAAGAAAGAAAGAAAGAAAGAAAGTCAATTCCTTAGACTTGTGTTTCTTGTATTCAGCTGAAGGGTTTGTTGAGAAAAAGAGTGCAGGCAGAAGCGGAGAACATTTCAGGTCAATAAGGAATCAATACTGGTGGGTGAATCTACACAGAGGAGATGAAAGCCAGTGTAGAGGGCCTTGGCCTGGGTCATTGTTCGCCGGATTAGGCCACAGAGGAGAAAAGATGTTCAGGTTATTCTACAGTACTTCATGGCAAACCTTACAAAAAGTTACTCTTGCAGAAATAAAGGTAGCTGTGATGTAACTGATGATGCACTGTGGACTACTGGATGCACTGTATTCTTTATACTCATCGACTGAACTGACTTTAGATTTTGTCCCCTGTTAACATCATCCTTGCATGAAAGACAGTTTCTGCCATTTAATAAAAAAAACAAAACAAAAAAAAGTGACTTTTTTTCTTCAGAACTGCATGATACAAACTCACAATTATGACTTTTTTCTCAGAATTTTGATATATAGTCAGAATTGCGAGGTATAAACTTAAAATTAAGAGAAATTAAATCAGAATGTTTTTTTTTCTCAGAATTGTGCGATATAAACTCACAATTGCGAGAAATAAAGTCAGAATTGTAAGATAAAAAAAAAATGCAATTAAATTTTCTATTTTCTTGCAGTTGTGAGTTTATAACTCACAATTCTGAGAAAAAATGTCAGAATTGTGAGATAATTCATTTATTCAGTGGTGGAAATGGGCTTACACATCCTTGTCATATTACTAGACCCAAAAAATAAATAAATAAATCAAATATTTTGGTTTCTATATTACAAAATAAAGCATTTCAAATATCTTAATATACTCTGCATATTAAAAAAGAAAGAAATTGTGAGTTATAAAGGCAGAATTGCGAGTTATGAACTCACAATTCTGACTTTTTTCTCAGAATTGTGTGATATAAACTCACAATTACGAGAAATAAAGTCAGAATTGTGAGATAAAAACTCGCAATTCTGACTTTATAGCTCGCAATTGCGAGTTTATATTTTATTTAGAGAAAAAAAGTCACAGTTCTGAGAAAAAAAAAAGTTGCAATTACCTTTTTATATTTTTTATTCAGTGGCAGAAATGGGCTTCCATATCCTGGAAAAAAATAAAATAAAATAAATAATAAAACATTTTTGTTTCTATATTACAAAATAAAGCATTTCAAATATCTTTAACACACTCTGTACTGCACAAAAAAGCGAATTATAAAGTCAGAATTGCGAGATGTAAACTAAAAAAAAAAAAAAAAAAAATTCACAATTACCTTTTTACTCAACACGTTCTCACTCCTAAGTCGTCACATATTGACGCTTGGTCAGAACCCTTTGGCATCACTTTTTGACGCACACGGTACCCCTTTAGCGTAATTTTTCGACATGTAGGGTCCTTCATTGCTTTACATAAGAAACCCTTGGAGTCATAAAGGCACTGGGAATTTTATCGTCATGATTAAACTATACATTGGGTAACAATTTTGCCATTATAGCATATATGTTGGGGTGTGATTTTTCAATGCAAACAGTCACAAGTTTTATTTACATTTCATTATTTACACATTTACGAGCACGTAACCCAACCCCTGCCCCTAAACATATACCATTTGTCAATAAAACACAAGATATAACCGGCAGATACAGCCACAGTCATAATTTATTCAAAGTCTTCCGAGGCAAAACGATTGATTTGAGAGAGGAACAGATGCAATCCATCGTGACCGACTGCGTCATGCTAATGTTCGGGAGTATCTTGAGCGCGTTAACGGAGCAGGATAATTTTCAGCGATCAAAACCTTGTGTTTTACTTTCTTCTTCGCATAAAGATATCGTATGGCTTCAGAAGACTCGGAATGCAACACGACTTAATGTAATGTTTTTATTCTGCTTGTTTATGGTCAGTTTCTGCAGTAAATACCTGTGACTGTACTTATATTTGCCTGTTACATGTTTTATATTGTTCAGAAGTGGGTTGTTTAGGGTAAGGGTGGGTTTAGGTGCTCCAATGAAAGTATAAATTTATATAAAATTATTAATATATTTACAAATGCATGCAAACTTTTCAATTAAGGC
Organism: Labeo calbasu; assembly: GCA_019740295.1. Taxonomy (NCBI): domain Eukaryota; kingdom Metazoa; phylum Chordata; class Actinopteri; order Cypriniformes; family Cyprinidae; genus Labeo; species Labeo calbasu. The sequence continues at coordinate 58,020 of JAHKKF010527001.1, forward strand.
AAACAACTGAAATCAATGGAGGACCCTGCACGTACAAAAGTGATGCTAAAGGGGTACGTTGAGCATCAAAAAGCAAAGCCAAAGGGTTCAAGCCTCAATATGTGAGGAGATGGGAGTGAGAACGTGTTGTTTTACTGTAGGCGAAACTGAGCTTCTATATCCTTGTCATATTACTAGGCAATAAATAAATAAATAAATACATACATATATACATACATAAAAAACCCTTTTTTTTGTCTGTATTACAAAATAAAGCATTTCAAATATCTTTAATACACTCTGTACTGCATATTTAAAAAATAAATAAATAAAATTTTTAAAAAGTAGTTTAGTGTAGAGTATGAAATGTAAACATATGAGTAAATTTCAGTAAATAACAAACATAACATAACTGTGGTTACAATTACTGGTAACACTTTACAATAAGGTCTATATAATAGTTTAAAGTACAACAAAGGAATAACTCATCCAAAAATTAAAATTCTGAAATTAAAAAGAAACTAGAAAACCAAAGTCAATGTCTTCCTGCAACTGTCAGAATATCTTTGTTGTGTTCAGCAGAAGAAAGAAACTTGAGGGTGAATAAATAACTAAGCAGTAAATGTCAAGATTAGCATTAACAAAGATAAATAAATGCTGTAGTAAATTGATTTAATTTAATTAACATTAATTCATGTTAAGTAATACAGTTAACTGATGTTACCAAATTAAACCTTACTGTAAATTATGACCTCTTTCTCTCTTTATATTTATATGTATGTATTTATAATACATAATATATATCAAGTGTTGCTTGAGGTTAAAGAGAATCCCATAACATAAACAATAAGGATATTGCATTCTTAAAAATTGCTGAATGCTGCTATAAAGTAACCCTATTTAAACAGAAGCTTAAAAAAATAATTACCTGTCCATTGTCTGCTCGGAGACGTTGACGGCATTTAATGTTTCGGTGTAGAATCCTCTGCTTAGCAATCACTCAATCAGACATTCAGGGAATCCCTGATTCCTGGGTGTTTTCTCTCTCTTTATCGGCTATTCATAATGGGCTGCTATCGATCTGACCCTCTCCTCCCCTGCTGTAATTGCTTTGGTGATTGGTTTAATTTCACAGTCAGTCTGAGCCTAACTTGATGAGAATGCATTTATTATCTTTTCCAATCTGGGAAAAAATAGCAGAACTAAAAGAGAGAAATTGTTCATTCAAATTGAAAAAAAAAGAGAGAAAGGAATAAAAAAAGTACTGTATGTTGTAGTACCTCATGTGAGACATTTCTTTTATGCATAGGGGGTGGGGGTGAATGAAATTGACCAATTAAGCAAATACGGATATCAATTAGGTGGTATAATTGAGATTTTTGATATATTAAACACGTGTCCCTGGGTGCGTGTGTAATGAGCTCCAGTGTGAGGTATGGGAGTTGATCATATTAGAGCGCTCCACCAGTTTCTCTCTGTGGTGCACAAATAAGTGCCATTCACACACATGGGGCTGCTGTATCTGATAAGGTGAAACAAAAATGTCCAGGCCTGCACGGCGAGGACAGGCACTGTTGACAGGGTGCACTTTTATCTTGAGCTAGACCATCACCCTGCTCTGTATACAAGGCTCCTGTGACAGTTCAGCCATGGAAACAACAGAATGTTTCCTGTGTTGGCAAACAGCAGCTCTGAGCTACAGCACAAACAGTCACAGCTATACAACTGTGTAAGGAGCATTTATTTACAAAAAAACAACAACAACTGTCTTTACAGTGTATGCATATATCAGTGTCATATTTACAGTTTTGTGTTAAGCCCTGCTGTTTTATTTCATTTTTCAAATTTTGAACAGATTACAATATAAATACCCTTAATTTAATGTATTGTTGCTGCAGATTTTTACATTCACATTTTAGAGTGATTTTAGAGTAAAGCACACTGTAAAAATGCATCCATTTTGTTAAAACAACATCTTTAAACAGTTTTAACAATAATAAATTGCAACTTGACTTTATTATTATTATTATTATTGCAGTAATTACATTTACTAGTTCATTAGTTACAAATCTTTAACTTATCACTGCATGTGTTTATTAACATTTATTACAATAAATTTAATGGATTATATGCAATAAACAGTTAAGTTAAAATTAGGTTTTGAATTTGTAATAAATGTTAATTCTAAATAAAAATAATGTATATTTTATATAAAATAATTTATAGAATTTATATAAATATAAATTTGTGTCACTGTGGTATTGATATACATTTGTGTGATAATTCGGAGTGGCCATTTAAAAAATAGCTAGCAAATCTCTCATTATATATTATTACCAAATCTTGGATTCAATCTTTCTCTTGTTTTCTTTCAGTTAGCACAGGTGTTTTGAAACTGATTGAGGGAGAAAAAAAAAAAATCATTACTTGTGGATAATTTTGGCAATGTTCACTCAAAAAATAAGGTGCATAAGCTCAGATCAAAGAAGTCTACAATCAATCGGTTCCAAAACAAAACACAAAACCCGTTCCTCTGAAAGAAAACGAACTACTAAAAAAACGATTAAACCCAATATTTGGCAATAATATAGTGTAATAAGAAATTTACTAACAATTTTTATAGGCCGGAATTTTATTTTATTTTATTTTATTTTATTTTTCAAAATGACCAAAACACAACATATTATAAGTGCAAATATAAGTGTCCCTTAAGTGGATGGCAGTGAGTGTCAGTGTGTAGCTATAGTCATAGTCATAGCTACCAGATACATCACAAGCTGATTTACTTAAAGATGTTTTAGAAATATCATTGGCAAAGAAACTGCTTCACTTCTCCATAATGTCATTTCCTTTTAAGAAGCACAACAATCACGCATGTTTTTTTTCCAGATCAGACCTGACAGGCAGCTGGTGAAAGGTTAAGAAAAAAAAAGAAGCATAGGCGCTACAGAGGCTGTTAATGAGTGATGTCCACAACAATATGGTTGCCACCACAAGGCTACAGTTTTCTCTCTTTCTCTGATTTGTGATATGTTTAGAACTATTGTTTGATGCATGTGCTTCGTTAATGATCCTTTAACGGATCTCTCTTCATGGTAATTAAGCAAGCTGTTTGTGCAAATCTGTGCCCCATACACACATGTCATGACCCCACTCCCACATAGATGAACCCACATACACGATTTCCTCAAAAACACACAGTTGGAACCGTATAAAACTGCATTTGAGCTCTGGATGGTGTTAGTTGTTTGCAGTGGGAGGACGATGAGGTAAGAGGTTCTGAAAAGAAGTACAAGATCAGGCTTTAAATGAAACAAACTCTCGACTTCAGGCTCAGAGAAGATCAGATCAACTGAACATATGGCCTCAGCAACATCCCAGGAAACCAGCATGAGGATACAATCCAAAAACACCTAAAAATCCACATGACCAAGTAGTAAAATAATCAGATTTACAAGGAAGAAAAAAAATCATTTTCCTAATCAGTATATTTGCTTGGCTTAACAGGAAACCATCTGAATATCCTTAAAACAAGATTACTTTTAGAATTAGATGGATTGTTCACCCAGCAATGAAAATTACCCCATGATTTACTCGCCCTCAAGCCATCCTAGGTGTATATGACTTTCTTCTTTCAGACGAACACAATCAGAGTGATATTTTAAAAAAAAAAGTCCTGGCTCTTCCAGGCTCTATAATGGCAGTGGTGGTTGAGATTTTAAAGCAAAATAAAATGCCTAAATCCATCACAGAAAGTGCTCCACACAGCTCCGGGGGTGAATAATGGCCTTTTAAAGTGAATGCATTTGTGTAAGAAGAATATCCATATTTAAAACTTTATCAATTGTAATCTCTAGTTTCCTGACGTACGTTCGTTCACAAGAAAGTGGCGTTCCAGCGGATGATAGGCAAACGTACACGAATGCATCAATTAATATAATATTAATAAATATTTTAATATATATTCAAAAAAAAGTGCAACAACCAGCTAGAGGTTAAACATTTTAGCTGTGGATAAAATAAAATAAAATAGATGTTTCTTAATTACAGTTATTCATTTTTTCTGCATTAGCTGTACATTATCTGTACTGAACTTTTGTTGGATATGCATGATTTTATATGTATGTATCTCTTTATAAAAACATTTTTACTGGAATTCAAGATATGCTGACTAAACAAATGCTTTTTACAATCCATCTACAGAACTGTCATGAAAAAAAGACGTTGAGAATTAGAGGGATAGTTCACCCAAAAATGAAAATTATTTACTCACCCTCAAGCCATCCTAGATATATATGACTTTATTCTTTCAGACGAACACAATCATAGTGATATTTAAAAAAAAAAAATCCTGCCTCTTCCAAACTCTATAATGGCAGTGAATGGTGGTTGAGATTTTGAAGCAAAATAAAATGCATAAATCCATCATAGAAAGCACTCCGGGGGTGAATAATGGCCTTCTGAAGTAAATCAACACATTCGTGTAAGAAGAATATCCATATTTAAAATGTAAAAAAAAGATAAAATAATAAAATGAATATATATATATTTATATCTTTTTTTATTATTATTATTATTCCATTCCTTGGATATGCATGATTTGATATGTATGTATCTCTTTATAAAAATATTTTTACTGGAATTCGAGATAAATATGCTGACTAAACAAATGCTTTTTACAATCCATCTACAGAACTGTCTTGGCTTTAGAAAAAAAGAAAAATGTTGAGCTTTCAATTTCAAAACAGATTAATGTTCAGTGATGTGCCATTCCAGTTACAAAAGACATATGAATAAGATACAAAGAGAGAGAGAGAGGGAGAGCGAGCGAGCTGAACTCTGCCTTGTTTTAGGTCACCACTTCATGTGACAAGTGGGAGAGTTTGTCAGCTAATGCAGTGAGCTGCTGGACAGCACCGTGACTCCACAGTACATCTTGGCATTCATAAACATGTCACACTCCTGCACACACACACAGAGCTGCTGAGCATTGGCTAAAACACCAATTCCTGAAACACTGGCGAGACGGCCTTAAAATGGACATCTCTGCTGTCCCTGCACATGATGGATAGCCATGATAATGTTACTGGGACCAACAGCAATAAAAGTGACTCTGTCCAGGCATAAAGTACACAAATCAATCAAACTCAAGGTAATATAATTTATTACCCACCAAAACGGGAAATATGCTGAAAGACAAACACACGCAGCAATTCCCCCATGTTCTGTGATAACCATTACCGAAGAAGAGGCAGCGGCGGGGATTTCTATTGGCCGGTTTCGCGCGGCACTGGGCAGTGCGTCTTGGGAACAGGATGAGCTGTGATCCAGGCCTGTTCCGCTCGCCGAGGCCCCGCAAAACAGACCAGCACCACTGACAGCCATCCAGACTTTAACCCACCAATTAACATTTGGAAAGGATTAATCAGCTCCCATTTGGAGCCCAGTTTTAATGAGACTGAGTATGCTTTCAGCCAGATGTCCTCCTCTGTAGGTATCTATGAGAGCCTGTTGGTTTAATTAATTATTGATGTCTTAATGCCTCCTGCTTTGTGAGTCTCAGTCACTGGTGAGCCATGTGTCTCCAGCCTAAGCTAAGCCAGCAGTAACTAGGGTTTTTTTATATTTATGTGTGTGTGTGCAAGAGAGAGAGAGAGAAAGAGAGAGAGGGAGGAATGAGCTAAGTGGGGAAAAACGTGAGAGAACGAGATGCGCTTGGCACTTGAATGCACTGGATTGGCCTCTTCTTTTCCTGCACTGTTCCACATAAACATACACGCAACCTGACCTCCTCTCATGCACTTTAATTTGAGGTGATTGCATGTCCACTTACATAAATTATACACCGACCAGTGTGCATTATTGATGCAGCAGAATCCAAAAGACATGCTGGATTACTCGACTGAAGGCACATTATCAAAAACAGAATAATTGGTCCATTTTAAGTGAGCAGTTTTATCCTGGGGTGGCCCACTACTACAGGACAGGTGTACTGTAATATTATATATATTTAATGTTTTATATTCAAATAGACACATCTCATTTTACTGTCTTACTGTCTCGCATCCACTCCTTTCTATTTCTTTTTTCTTCTCATCTTCTGTCTCATCTTTTTTCTTTTCTTCTCATCTTCTTTCCTCTCCCCTGGTTTTCCATTACCTCTCCCCTAGTCTCTTCTCAGCTCCTTTCCTCATCTTTAATCTCTTTTTGTCTCCTCTCATAGTCCCTCATCTCATCACATCACCTTTTGTCTCCTGTTATCTTGTCTACTTTCCTCACAGCTCCTCTCATCTCCTTTCTGTGCCTTTCCATCCCTCTCCTCTTCTTGCCTCCTTTCTTTTCTTTTCTTTT
>JAHKKF010527002.1:0-17983 GCA_019740295.1 Labeo calbasu
TTTATTTATTTATTTATTTTTTGTCTGAAGCCCTGTGAATGAACATCAGAAGGTATCTTGCTTTAACTGCAGAAAGGCGTCTTTTTTTTTTTTTTTTTTAAGTTCCAGTCCACACACCACTGTCTGGTTCGTTTGTTGGACAAAATGAGAGATTCTGCAATATGATTGGTCAGATTGCCTGTTAGTCAAACTCCTGGCGAAGGGTCATTTGTGAGATGTAAAGAAATGTATAGAAATTATCCTTTAATTTTTGTTTAATCTGAAGTGGAAACAGGCTTTTGAAGTAAAACAGAGAGTGTCTTTGTAAATTAGGAATTTGACTTAATGTAATCTTTGTAATGCTCTTCAGGGCTATTTAATATCAAGATTTATACAGTAAAAGTATATTTTAGTAACAGTGTATTTTAACTGTCTATACAGCACCTTACCAGTCATTATGCTTGCTCATTTTTCAAAATTGTTTAACTTTCCTGTCCTGCTGTCATTTCACAGGATGCTGGATAGCCATTTGTCTGCAGTCAGTTTGCTGAGCAGTGACATACCGCATACCTCATCATGGCACATCCTTCCTGGGGGTCTTGGCCAAAACAGTCAGCACCTGATTAACCCCGTCAACCTGTGAAAGGTACTTCTGAGAAAATGAGAGGGAGAAGGGCCAGGTTAAAGAGGCATCCAATGAAGTTACTGTCACGCAAGGGCCTGGGGCTGCCACATGGGTGGAAAATTGCGGGAAAAGAAGCTGAGTGGTCTGGGCACTGGGGTCTCGGCGACAGGGGGTCCCTCCTCAGGGGCCATTGTGTGGGAGGTGCTTTTGGCAAAAGCTGTCGTATACAAGTTGTGCTTTGTTCTAAGCACAGCCAGATTTAGCCACTCTGGGTAGGACTGCAGACTTAAACAGCTTTAATGACATTACAAAGAGGTGCTATTACCAGTAGTGATGAAAAAGTGTTTAGGTGAACTTTGAGTAAGTGAATGCTTATTCTCATCTGGATCAGTGGTTCTGAGATGGATTTGTATCAGGATCCATATTTGTGACCCTAGACCACTAAAGCAGTCATAAGTAGCACAGGTGTATTTGTAGCAATAGCTAACAATGCATTGTATAGGACAAAATTATCGATTTTTCTTTTATGCCAAAAATCATTAGGATATTAAGTAAGAATCATGTTCCATTAAGATATTTTTTAAATTTCCTACTGTAAATATGTCAAAGCTTAATTTCTGATTAGTAACATGCATTGCTAAGAAATTGATTTAGATAAAAGATTGCGCCCTCAGATTCCAGATTTTCAAATAGTTGAGTTGCGACCCAATATTTATTATATAGGGTAGAAGACGCCTTTAATATTATTTTCCTCTAAACCACTAGATGGCACAAAAACGTGGCGTAGGACTTCTGCTTTTCAACATACACATGCAAAATTGTATCATCAGCACAAAGTCGTTTCTGTGCTTACTTGATCTAATATTTGATGTTTTTAAAAATGTTGTAGATTTAAGTAGCAAATGAGAACTGCTAAAGTTATTCAATATATCTTGAAACAAAGGTCTTAATGATTTTCAGTTTTGTTTAAGATGATTAAAACAGCAGTTTTTAAATAACACAGAATATGTACAAGTATGGTATTTGGGGTAAAAAGCACCCCTGCTGGTGGGGCACAATAATTAACATGATAATGAATAGAAGGCTGACTTTTCCATTTGTTGACATGACGTTAGATTCAGATGGTAAATATCATGTATTATGTTGGCTGTCCATCTTAGAGATAATCACCATGTTTAAAATGAAACCATCATATTTAAAAACAATCATATCATATAATAAAATATTATTTGTTTTCCCTACTGTAAATCTATATTAAATTAGTATTTCAGAATCTTTACATTTTAAAATTATTTTATTTCTGTATTTTAAAATACATGTTTTATATCAACATAGTTTAATGACAGTATATTTACTGAAGAAAAAATAATTATTTTATTAATCAAAATAAGCCAAAAATAGTACAAACTACAAGCTAAAGTTACATTATTAAAAAAACATTATTTAAGTATTTGTATCAATACTGTGTGCCTTTTACCCCATGCTGGTGAGTCTTTTACCCATTGTACAGATGTATGTATTTTTCTGCAATCATACACTTTGGGCACAGTGAAAAGCACATTTTCTTTTCTTAAGGGGTGCCTTTAGCCCCGTTGTACCCTACTGTAAATGTTAACAAAGTTGTTTATAAAATAAAATATGAAATGTTACCATGAAGTGCACTAGACCAACAATACCGTATGTGTGATTAACATGACATCTTATGCTTATGATGCATTTATTTGATAAAAAACTGTAAAAATAGAAATATTGTGAAATATTAAAAAAAAAAATATGTTAATTATTTTTTGTATTGTAATTTAAAAAAATTCAGCTTTAATATATTTTAAAATGTAATTTATTTCTTTGGTGACAAAGCTGAATTTTCAGCATAATTACTCCAGTCTTTAGTGTCACATGATCCTTCAGAAATCATTTTATTATGCTGATTTTTGTGCAAACTGTGACTTTTTTTTGTTATGGTTCTTTGATGAAGAGAAAGCTCAAAAGAGCAGCATTTTGAAACAGAAATCTTACAATGTCTTTATTTTTACTTTTGATAGTTTACTGCATCCTTGCTGAATTTGTTAGTTTCTTTCTTGCTTTTTGTGCTTTAAAAAAAAACAATACTTACTGACCACAAACTCTTGAATCGTAGTGTATATACACTTGTTTTAGCAGCTTAAATATTGCATTACATCTATTAGACAGTTAAATTTGTGTCAAAATACTGTTTGCTGATTGGACGACAACCTTTGACTTCCACAAAAGCTGTAAGAAACGTTCCCTCCCTCATTTTTAAAGCTCCTCCCTTTTTGGTGTTCTTGTGGATTGGATTCCCAGAATGCATTGTGAGTCTCTTTGGATAAAAGTGTCTGCTAAATGCATAAATATTAATGTAAAAGTTGACGAGGCAATTAATTTTTTTGTCCCAACGATTCCTTGCCACGAACCGTGTAGAACTGCGAGCCATGTAATGCATAAGTTGTAGTCAAAGTGCAGTTTGTAGTTAACACTTCTTGTCTAAACAGCTGCAATGATTCATCAAAGCTAAATACGTTTTAACATATCTATTTATACACAATTACTATTGTTATTCTAAGTTGTGTAACACACACGCCCTCTGAAGCTTAGTAGCCAGAGCACTACGGCTCTTCCTCTCTGGGGTGCAGTTAATCAGCTCTAAGCAAATATGTCTGCTGAAGCGTGAAAGCCCCATCGCTCACTCACTTCACAACAACCCCTGTCTCTTCCACACATCTACCGCCACATCGGCCACCCGACTAGCATGTAGTACACAGCGACAACTACTTTACCGTGACACACTGTGTCAGGAGTGAAAAATAGCATGGAGTCTACAAGTATGCTTGTTTGAGTGACAGAATCTGAGCGCTCTAGCTATTTTAGCTTTCAGTCACGTCAAGGAAGTATCATTGCGAGCTCTCGTGTTTAATGCTATGACATATGCTAGCCTTGGTGTTTTTTCCTCCTTGGGTCTCTCGGTGTACTAAGCTTCCTAATTCAAAATCATTTAGGGAGTGTAATCTACCTAGCATTGTTATAGGGACGGCGATCTGTAACCTCCTACCTAGTAAAGTTTATCTTTCGCTCGGCTCTCCCAGACAAACAAAAACAAGGGGACAAAAGGGAGAGGGTGTGTGCGAGGGTGTTGTGGGCAGATGGGTCACATGCAGTCCTTTGAGAGTCTCCCCTATCAACCCCATTCACCAGGCCCTATAAAACTGACAGCCTGCTTAAATACCTGACACAAGAAAAGAGGAAAAAACAAAGACGAGAAGAGGCGAGAACAACGGTAAAAATAAATAAGACGGCCCTCGGTGACTGATGTGTAAAGGCTATGGCTGACATCTTAGTGACCATTAATAAATGTGGCTGTGGTCACAAAGGGCGAGACTAAAAAGGGAGAAAAGAGGCGAAAAAGAAAACAGTGAACGTTGCCTCCAGCTCTAAATTCCAATGCTTATTCATCAGGGTGGATGGAGCTTGCTTGGCCCATTTCTTTAATGCCGCTCGCTCTTGGACCCCCTTTAGGGTCTTTGTTTGTCTTTGGAGTCTGTGAGAAAAGTCAATTATATTTCAACAACCATGCTTAGTTAACATCACCATGCAAATCTTAAAGGGCGCCATTACTCTTAATCATGGGTTGGAGGGGGCGAGAAGTTGCTCTGAATCGCAGCAGCTCTTCGGGCCTTTAAAGCGAGTGAGACGTTACGCACATCTGGGACGGCACATCAAATAGAGAGACGCGCAGAAAAATAAACACTGGTAGACGATTAAAAATCCATATTTATGCAACCCCAGTTTTCCTTGCCTAAGAATTCCACACATGCCTCCATTTGATCTGAGCAGAGAGACCACGAAAAAGGCAAAAACAAATGTTGAAACCTCTAAACTTGTAATCACAGTCTCACGCGTTCGCAAAAGTCATCAATTATACTGTAAACTGCAGACAGAGAGAGGAAGGAGAAATATTTAAAAAGCAAAGTAATGATGTAAATTAGCAAAGACGTTGAAACACACGCACAAGTTGAACAGGTTGCACTGTCTTAGACACATTTCTAATTACAGAGTGTCATTATGACGTCTTGTGTAGTTCATAGCAACACACTATTCACGTGAGTATAATTACATAACCTCAAACTATATGTACCACACACCAACTATTAGAAGTGATCTGCACAACTGATTGTAGCAACCTTCACGGAAGTGTTTGTTTAGCTTAAGTTCATATTAGGTCGCAATTACAAGTTGCCTGAGTAAAAGCTTCTGACATGTTTAAAGTTTGTGTAAAGCAATATTAAATACGTGTTCTGAGTTTGTTGCACCACAGTTAAAAAGTTATTAACCACCCAGCCAAATGTGAATGATTAAAAAACACCAAGTAAATAAAATAAGCAGTTTTCTCTGATCTCAAACGCTGGGGGCGTGTCTGTCGTCAGCGCTGAAACCACGCCCACTTGCAAATATGGAGCTGTTTTGTAAATTATCGCAAACAGATAATAAGCATTTATGTGATGAAGGCATAGCTAGCTTGCGAACTGCAGGCTGTAGTAACTAACGGTAATGACAGTAACTCATAATTGAGCAGGCGAACCACTTAATGCTAATGTGCTGTAGTTATTATAGTGTCAGGGGAGGGACCATGCACAGTGGCTCCATTGCGTCATCGAGACATGATTTCAGGCCCGCCCAAAAATCCTGAACACAAAAATGGTGAAAAACGGTGAAATGGTTTATCGGTACTCTGCAATTCAGTAGTACATAGTTCACAGTCTTTGTAAAGTGTTTTCAGCAATACATTTCTAACATTTACAATGTGTTTAGAAACAATTCTCTGAATTGCCTTTAAAGGACTTTAAAGGAATAGTTCACCCAAAATTGTGAATTCTACAATTATTTACTCATCCTTATGTTGTTTCAAACCTGTATGACCTTCTTTCTTCTGTGTAACATAAAATAAGGTATTTTGAGACTTGCTTCAATGTTTATTTTGTACATTCAATGAAAATCAATGGTAAAAAAAAAAAAAAAAAACCTCTTTGTAACCCTGGACCACAAAACCAGTCTGAAGTAGCACAAGTACATTTGTTGCAATAGTCAAAAAAAAAAAAAAAACACATTGTATGGGTCAAAATGATCGATTTTTCTTTTATGCCAAAAATCATTAGGATATTAAGTAAAGATCATGCTCCATGGATATATTTTGTAAATTTCCTACCGTAATTATATCAAAACTTAATTTCTGATTAGTAATATGCATTGCCATATACGTCATTTGGACAACTTTAAAGGCAGTTTTCTCAATATTTTGATTTTTTTTTTTTTGCACTCAGATTCCAGATTTTCAAATAGTTGTATCTCTGGCAAATATTGTCCTGTTCTAATAAACCATACATCAGTGGAAAGCTTTTTTATTCAGATTGTGCTTTCAGATGATTTTTAAATCTCAAGTTCAAAAATTGACCCTTATGACTGGTTTTGTGGCCCAGGGTCACACTCAATATTCTTTAAACGATCCTCTTTTGTGTTCTAACAAAGAAAGAAAGAAAGGAAGGAAGCGAGAAAGAAAGAAAGAAAGAGAGAGACATTTTGGGACAAAATGAGGCTGAGTAAATATTACAGAATTTTCATATTTGGGTAAATTTTGCCCTTTTCACATTGTCATGGAACCATAGATGCTATTAAAGAGCCTTTATTATAATTGAATATATTCCTAAGTAAGGATGAAAATGAAAATAAACAGGAGAATGGCTTAATAATCAGAATCTCTACTGTTAAAATAAATGCTATACTGTAGTTTTTATGCTTGGTAGTGAAAGGCTCCTGTGTAAAAGCTTGAGTCCCAATCCGAACAGAGATATCTTAAAGTTGAGTCAAAAATAAATGGAGTGCCACTCCCTTTGAGAGCATGCTATAAATCAGACTGAAGCCATACGGCCCTGTGGAGAGCTCCTCGGTCGGGCGTCAGGGTAAACTGTGCTGAATCCATCTGTGCAATCTCATCGTCATTATGTCCCTGCTGTTATCGGAGCCGTAAATCATCCAAACAAACTTTAACGTCTGCATATCCGCTGTCTGCTTACAGAAACACATGCTCTAGACGCTTCCAGTGCGTCTCTCAGAAGCACTTGTCAAGTGCATCTGTTTACAGGTCTGTGAGTCTGAGGTGCAAGTTTTAGTTGTGACTGACTCTCTGGCATTGATTACACAATTACACCGTGTAATCCCACCGTCATTGATTCAACACAACCGGTGTTGTTGTGTTGAATCAATATAAACAAACAAAGGTAAGTCAACCGCACTTTAATTTGCCCAGAAATTAAAGTTGTTCAAACTAATTTCTCACACGGTGATGATGGCAGAATAACATTTACCTACTGCTTAGATACACTGGTACTGTATGCGGTGAGAGCTGGTATAATCTTCCCCTATAATGTATTTGGGAAATGATGTGTGTTAATCTGGCTGATAGACTGTGCTTTTCTGTGATTCTGTGCTGAGATATGCCTGGCTTCTTCTTTGATCTGGTGCGCTCACCAGGAAGAAGTAGATTACAGGGTTTGTGAAATCAAAATACATCACAAACAGATTCTGGGTGCAAATGCTCAGGTTAAAAATGAATGCAAAATGACTGAAAAACTGCATATCACTAGTCATTTAGATAAAGAGAGCCTTCATAATTTAAGGTTCAGCTGAGCATTGTCTTAACAGTTAAAGTATAGAATGATAGTTGCATCAGTGGACATAAATTAAACATCAAACACTAGAGTAAAGTCACTTTTTTGGGTTGAATATCATCTAACTTACAATGGATTTTGTGCTTGACAAGCATTGCTTTTGTATAATTTGAATTATTGTTTTCATTTTTCTTATTCAGTAATGTCCAGAAGCACACTGAAAAGCAACTTAGAGGATTTATGTGATAAAATCTTTATAACAATTTGCATTAACGCATTTTAAGTAAATTTTACTGCTACTGCTGTACCATTGTCGAGTAAAATCTACGTGCCTAACTTGAGTAAATTTTAAAGAAAATAAGTCATTTTAGCTTGGCCAGTAAAAGTTTGAGTAAGTTTTACTTAGTCAAAGCTTACTTGGCAATACTTTGATTTTACTCAGTATAGCACTGAATTAAACCATATTTAAAGTGAATGTGTTACTCAGAAACATATGTGACCCATGACCACAAAACCAGTCATAAGGGTCAATTTTTTGAAATTGAGATTTATACACCATCTTAAAGCTGCAGAGAATAAGCTTTTGATATATGGTTTGTTAGGATAGGACAGTATTTGGCTGAGATACAACTATTTGAAAATCTGTAATCTGAGGGTGCAAAAAAAATCAAAGTATTGAGAGTAAGTTCTTAGTAATGCATATTACTAATCAAAAATTAAATTTTGATATATTTACAGTAGGAAATTTACAAAGTATCTTCATGGAACATGTGCTACTTTTGACTGTTTTTGTGGTCCAGGGTCACATATAAGTAAATAATACAATATCATATCATGCAGACACCACATCTACATAATTAGTAATGTGGCACCCACCCGAACACAGAGACTTCAGTACTTGATACACAATACACAATGAATTCTGTGCATCATTTTTGAGTATGAATGTATCATTTTAAGTAGAAAATGAACTCTAGATGTAACAAAATCACGTTACTAAACCTAAAAACAAAATACAGCTGGAAAACAGCAAAAATTGAGTAGGTTTTATTTTATGACATTGATATTTTACGCTTTAATTTCTACAAGCTTAAATTGAGTAGTAAGATAGAATTTACTTTGTTTCTTTTTTCTTTTTTTTTAAGTTTTCAATGTAGAAATAACATTTGTTTTTCTGTAGTGTTTACTTTATCACGTAATTTTTCATAATTTTTATCAGTACAGTTAAATATGAGTAGTTTTTGTTGTTCGCTAACACTTAATACTTTTTCCTTGAATGCAATGTGTTCTTTCGGGAATCCAGGGTTTCAGTACAATTATTCTTAGTGCTTGCATCCACAAGAAAAGTGCATTAGAGCAGTTTCACATCATTTCAAGCAGCCACATGTTGAGATGTGGAGGAAGTCTCACAGCGCAGGTGTCGGTAATGCACCAGACGGACGCGAGGGGTCAAAGTTTGCTAGGAACACAGGGAACCCTGCGGAGAACAAGCATGTGCTATTGTCCCATGACCCAGGACGTGCGTGTGGGAGAGATTGTGGCCTCTGTGTCTGGTCTCGGCACTCATGGCTGCTGTAGTTCAGAGAAGAGAAGAGCCTTAATAGTAGACTGACTGACAAGCTGTACTGTTTCTCAGTGGCTAGTTGCGCCCTCTTTTGGTCTGTGCAAGTTATGGTAGAAATGTGTTGAGGCAAATCACTCTCCTGTGGCTTTTTCGTTGTTTTTCTACTTTAAAGATGACAATGATCTTTTTTTCTAACTCTGTGTTCAGAATTCACAAAGTTTATCAGCTACTTTATGTATCTTCACAAGAAGATTAAATACTGATCGCTTCATTACAATGCTGTTAAGAAAATGAAAGCGTGTTTGAGTGAAGGATTTGTTCGCTGACTGTGATGATTTGGCAGCTTGTTTTATCCATAATGTAGGCAGTGACAAACTGACATGAAAATGGATTGACATGTCTCTTGTACCCTTAAGTCATGTGAATTTGGGTCAGGCCTACTGAGTGTTTCTGTCTTGTTGGGGGGCTTAAAATACAGTGTTTTTTAGTCATAATAATTGTACAGGTGTCATTGTATTGCACACATATTTTAGTTCAAGAGTGTCAAGTGAGTGCATTAGAATATTACTTATTTATTGCTTAGTGATTGAGGTTTTGTTGACATTTAGATATGTTTAGTTCATATATGGTTTTTGTTTAATTTTTTGGTTTGCTTGTTGTGTTTGGATGTAATTAAAAGCTAAACACTGGCTATTGTTCATGGTTCATGGTCATGTGATCTCAAAATGGCGGTGCCATGGTGGTCGATATGTAGAATAAAATGTCCTTTTCTGACTTGAGTACAAATCATTTTAATGATATTTCACAAAAGTGCCTGTTTTTTTGCATAAAACTTTTAATACAGACTCTAGCAGGAATGTTCTAGAAACATCAGGATTAGACAACGACACTGAAAGTTTGCATCTCCATTAACCGAAACACTCCAGCAGGGGGTAAAATTTCTAAATATAAATCACATCCCTGCTTAAATTAAATGTTATTAACTCTAGTGACATTTTATTTTGCATTGGGCCCGGAATAAAAGCGTGCTAAGTGAACCCGTGTTTCTATAAACAGTTTGTAGCGAGAAAACAACAGGTTACATTTATCATTATAAGTCGGCACCGTGTGACGCACCATCTCCAAGCGTGCGCGTTACCGTATTTTAAGAAGAAAAGTTTAATGTGGAGACAGAGATATTATTCAAATCTAATGCCCTTCTTCGCTCAGGATAAGAGCCTGATTTTAAACCTGACAGGTTAGAGAGGAGGTGGAGGTGCTTTGTTCCCCGTTTCCACTCTGCACACGAGGCTTTCAGAGCTTAGTCTATTTGAACATGCAACGTTTTAAAGCTGCTATCAATCAGCATGGGGTCCCAGAGTGAGCAAAATGAGAGAGCAGGAGGGAGAGAATGAGAGAGGCTGATATAGAAGGAAAGAAGTTATCGCACTGTTTATTCAAAGCTGACATGAGACAAACTTGTTACTGTGTTTCGTGCCTGTTCATGCATGACAGGAGCGCTGTGAGGAGTGGAGGGAGAGATGTAAAAGGGAGTGGAAACCAGCGCAGGTTTCAGGCGACTTTGACACCCCAGCTAAAAATGAGAGCCTTCGTTCGAGCCCCTTAGCTGTCTTACTCTCATCAGGAGTGCAGGGGAGTGACAGACACACTTTTTTCCTCTAAACTCAGAGCTCATTTTAAGTTAAAGACGACAAAACCTGCTGGCACCGCTGGAGTGTGTTTACTTCGGTGAGCTCCGAGATCCAAGCAGATGGTCACCTGGATTCATTTACAACATTTATTCATCTCATCCTGTAATTAAGAGCCTCCAGCTCATAACATTTGTGTGCCAGTCGCCTAATTCAAATACATCTTGCCTTATTTGTGTCAACGTCCACATGGAGGCCGTCAGTTTAAATGATTCCCTTATATTCCTGTTTAGTTCAGCAGACAAATCTAGACATATTGGGCCTGAATTAAATATTTTACTTTCAGACAGTAAAATATATTTAAAAAAAATTGACTTTACCTGCAGTTTCTCACAAATAGCCATACTAATACAGCTGTTGTTGCAACTGTAAAACCATAATATATTGACACAAAATCTCAGTTAATTGTCTGTCTGTTTCTTTCATCCCCACATCTGCAAGATAATTTATCAGCAGATGTTTAGGAAAGTGACGTAGTTGTTTTTGTGGCCATGTAGTGTTTTTGGAGAAAACTGCACCAGAGTGGCTTTTCGCTCCATCGTAGAGAACAGCAGGGACTACTTATAAAAAAAAAAAAAAAATCCGAAATTTTTGGTCAAATTTGATAAACAGATTTTAAAAAACAAAAAACAAAAATATGTAAATCTGCCAAAAATTCCAAAGGTCAAAGGTCATAATGATTCTTGAAATTCAGATTAAATTAAGTCCACACATTGACACATACATAAATGTTTTTTAATGATAAAAATTCGTTTTTTACAAGATTTTTGGTAACATTACAAAGCCTGGTTTCCGTACCAAAAGCTGTATAGTGTTTATGGCATATATTTTTTACTGAAAACTAGTCAAAATGACCTGAAGATATATTTTAGAATATGTTGGATTCCTACATTAACTGTCTGAACCTAATATATATATATTTTCTTTGATTCCTCATATTAATGAATTCATATTGAAAATATTACATTGCTATACAAGTCAAATTACCACAAAATTAGTATTATGTTTTCAAGACATGCAATAAATAACAATAATAAATATGATGATTAGTTAAAATTGTGAACTTATTTATTTATTGAGATTTTAATGGCACATAGACTACTGACTTTGTCCCCTCACTTATGAAAACTAGCACAAAATTGAAATATATCACAAAATATTAACTCTAGTGACATTTTATTTTGCATTGGGCCCGGAATAAAAGCGTGCTAAGTGAACCCGTGTTTCTATAAACAGTTTGTAGCGAGAAAACAACAGGTTACATTTATCATTATAAGTCGGCACTGTGTGACGCACCATCTCCAAGCGTGCGCGTTACCGTATTTTAAGAAGAAAAGTTTAATGCGGAGACAGAGATATTATTCAAATCGAATGCCCTTATTATTCAAATCTAATTGTGAACTTATTTATTTATTGAGATTTTAATGGCACATAGACTACTGACTTTGTCCCCTTACTTATGAAAACTAGCACAAAATTGAAATAAATAATTCATACAGTATATACTATAATGGTAGCACTTTCCAATAAGGTTCTTTAGTTAACATTAGTTAACATTAACTAAGAATGAACGATACTTTGACAGCATTTATTAATCTTAATGTTAATTTCAGCATTTACTAATGCATTATTAAAATCACAGGTTGTTTTATTGTTTGCATTAGGATTAGCTAATGCACTGTAAACTAACATGAACAAACAATGAACAACTGTATATTTATTACCTAACATTAACAAAGAGTAATAACTAGTGTAATAAATATCCTGTTCATTGTTCATTCATGTTAGTTAATACATTAACTAATGTAAACTAATGACACCTTAATGTAAAGTATTACAACAATAATACAATAATTCATATGTTATAATGGGATAATTAGTCAAAATGCAGAACTTGATGTTTTAAAGGCACACGCATTGTTGACTTAATGTCCCCTCATGGATGAACACTAGAGGGCGCCAAGAGAACACTTCTTTCCCAAGATTTTGTCCTTGTGTTGACCAAGTTGAAGATGCTTTAGATCTGTGCTTCTCAAACCTGTCCTGGGGACGCTCAACCGCTGCATATTTTGTATGTCTTCCACATTTTACACACCTGATTCAACTCATCAGCTCATTAGTAGAGTCTGCATGAGTTGAACTGGGTGTGGCATATGAGAGAGACATACAAAATGTGCAGTGGTTGGGGATTACCAAGACAGGTTTGAGAAGCTTTGCTGTAGATTGTGAGATTGGACACAATTGTGCTTTCCATAATTGAGGACTGTCAGTCGTAGTGTGAGAGACCGCTCTGAGCTGACTTCAGAAGCTCACCTTGTTCTGAGGTCATTACTCAAAACATGTTGGACGGAATGTTGAAAACTTCTAAAGAAAAATGTTAATGTATTGCTAATGGAACTTCTAAGAGGAAACGCATATCAAAAGAACCACACAGAAATCCTCTATAAACTGAAATTCTAGAAAATTTCAGATTAACCATTTAAATTGTGTTTGATTCCAAGAGGGCTGCTTGTTTGATTTATTTAGGATTATTTCAGAATTATAAAATTCCAGTTAACAATACATTATCATCAGACACGTTGTGTAGAAAACTAAAGAATTCAGTGCTTGCGCACAGAACCATGAGTGTCTTGTTTGTCCTAAGAGGCAACAGATCACTGTTCTGGAGGTGTGTTTTTGCTTCCATGTGCGATTCGCCTCATTGATGATGACGACAGTAGACTGTGAATCACAGCTTGTCTGCACAAGTGTAATGCAAGCATACGCAGTCTTTCAGACACATATTTATGTTCTAATCAAGGGTATTTGATTCTGCTTTGAAGAATATGTTCCGTGAGACACCTATAATGTTCAGACCCAAGAACGCACACGCAGGCTCAGATCTACAGAATTTCCACCCTTATGTCAAACATATTACTTCTAGATGAAATACGTTCAATGTAGAGCTGTATGATGTATATAATTTCCACTGACTTCAATGCAATAATAGCGTTGGATTTAACAGTGTGGTCACCATCAGTGTTCATTTGAATCTGAGTATGTGTTTAGTGGCATAATAGAGCAGCAGTAGTGCTGGGCTCAGTGAGGAGGGGAGTCAGTTAATCTCATGCACTCTTATTAATTACCCCTCCGTAAGCCTCTGGGCTTTCACACATATCAGGGAGCGCACCCGCTCAGATTTAATTGAATGTACGCTAATGGGATGGGATCAGAATCAGGACTATTAAAGCTGATCAGAGTTAACAGGACAACTAGGCTTGTCTGAGACGTGTCTAGTCATGGTATGAGATCTTGTTTTGCGGATTTTAAAACCACTGTTTGCTAAATTGTTGTGTGGTTTTATGGCCTAGACTGCTGAAGTTGATCTTGCAATTTGAGAAGCTCAGAGAAAAGGCAATAAGGATTCTGTTTTTAGACTGCAGTGCTTCAGTGCAGGTTAGTGTCGTCACCGGGGATTTTAAGACATGTACGGTGGTGCACTTGAGTACTCCTTTATTTGGTTTAATAACAGACCTGCAGTGTATGGAACCTCAATTCAAGAGGGTTTTTAATATAAGCAAGATGGATTATAGGGAGGCCAATGGGGATGTAAAACTACAGAAGTAATAAATTAAAAAAAGTGGGCACAAGTCTTTGGGGGTAATAAAATTCTGGGGGAAAAAAAATCAATGTTTAAAAAAAACCATTTTTTTTTTTTTAGAGCTGTCAAAGTTAATGTTAAAATAAGATATTAATTAAATTGGTTAATAATTATAATATTTATTTCAGTTATTTTCAACATTGCATGTTTATGTGCTAAAATGTTATTATTTTGAATGCCATACTTTTGAACAATAAGCCTGTTTGTTTTAAATTAAGATTTAAACATCTTGAATTATTCAAATTATAGAAAGGAAAAAAAAAAGAGTATTCTTTATACATTTGTGACCCTGGATCACAAAACCAGTCATAAGTAGCGCAGATATATTTGTAGTAATAGCCAACAATATGTTCCAAGAAGATATTTTGTAAATTTCCTACTGTAAATATATCAAAACTTAATTTTGATTAGTAATATGCATTGCTAAGAACTTCATTTGGACAACAGATTTTCAAACAGCTGTATCTCAACCAAATATTGTCCTATCCTAACAAACCATTCATCAATGGAATGATTTTTAAATCTCAATTTCAAAAAATGTACCCTTATGACTGGTTTTGTGGTCCAGGGTCACATTTATGTACTCCAGATAATATAATTTGTAATAATAATAAAGTCATTTAGCTGTAGTGCAATGACAATATAAATGATAGTAATTTAGAATTTGAGTTTATTTATATAAATTTTATTTGTATAAAGGGTCTAGAGAAATTGTACAAAATCGTACGAGTGAGGTTGTACGAATTGTACGAATTAGCCACCTCATAAAATACGTACCCAAAAAAGAAAATTCTGTCATTAATTACTCACCCTCATGTCGTTCCAAACCCGTAAGAACTTCATCTTCAGAACACACATTAAGATATTTTTGACGAAATCAGAGAGCTTTCTGACCTTGCATAGACGGCAACACAACTCCCATGTTAAGACTGACGCAGAAGAAAAGAAATTGTTGAATAAAGACTTTTTTTTTGTGCACAAAAGGTATTTTGTATAACTTCATAATGTTACAGGTGAACCACTGATGTCACATAGACTACCTTTCTGGGCCTTGAACAGTTGCGTTGCTGTCTACATGCAGGGTCAGAAAGCTCTCGGATTTCATCAAAAATATCTTAATTTGTGTTCCGAGGATTAACGAAGATTGTACAGGTTTGGAACGACATGAGGATGAGTAATTAATGCCAGAATTTTTGGGTGCACTATCCCTTTAAGGTTTCAGTGTTTGTGAGCACTGCCTCTGTTTATTCTCTTCAACCTGCGCTCTTCCAAACCTATTTGGTGTACAATGTCTCCCCTGAGCCGCCCTGCCAATGGCCGCACTCCTCCATTTATATGCGTGTGTTCTCCTGCTGTCCTGCCCTCCCATAGTGCTGAAAGTCTCTTACTCTGCTGCTGTGCAGCCTTTCTGCAGCACTGCCCCACTAATGTCATTTTCCATGACTAAAAAAGCCCTCAAACCATAAAAGCAACCCTAAGTACTTCAGTGGTGAACATTTGCTAACAAAAGTGAAACTGCAATTACGGTATTGATTGTGTGGAATGCATCCATGCGCTCTTTCACCTGCAAAAAACAACCAGTTCTTTTTGAACACTTTATAGTACTGTGTCCATGTTATTTGTGTAAGTCAGTATGTGTATACTTAAGCAGCATTAGAACCATCTTACGTACTTTGTTCATTAGTTTTAGTAACAGTTCACATGTGAATGCACTGTAAGTGCTTTAATGTAAAGCGTGACCTTGTTTTTTCCCATCTACAGCGCAGCAGATTTTTTTGACGCTAACGCTGAGTTTAGATGCATTAGATCAGTTTTTCACATTTGACACTATTTCTAATTATATATAATTGTCCTATTTTCCATTCATCTTTAGCATCGCAGGCGGAGAAGATCAATTTGCACCTTATGTTGCACTCTTAAAATTAGCCCTAAAATGGCAGCTTTCTCATCCCCCAAAGTGTCCAGCTTCCCCAGAGTCGTGCCTATTAAAAATCTTGTTTGCTCTGACAGACGGGAACTCGCTCTCTGCTTAGTATCAGACATGCATCTGAAAGCCTCCAAAATGCCCAGATCAACACACTCCAATCTGCCACTATTTATGAGCTCATCGCTCATAGCTCATGTAATTCATGTACCTATACAACATGCGTGCACACACACTAAAGACGTTTACTTCATCCTTCCAGTCATTGTATCGATCTCTGTGTAAATTAACATCTGAACTGGCCTGTTTCCTGACTACTTGTTCCTTTATCATAATAGCCACATTATTAATTGTTGACTCTTCTGGTTTGACACAAGGCCAGCAGTCTACTTTACATCATCATGTTGTTGAACAGACTTCATTTGACCAAGAGGTGGCAGTGTAGCTCTCAGGATCCCACATGGCAAACCCTGGTGTCACTGTAAGAGATCTAAAAATCCATAACATGTCAGATCAGTTATAACTGAATTTATCTGTCTGACTGATATATTTATACCTACAGGATCTTCTCCTTTATGTCTCAGGGAGATTAAGCAGTTCGATTGGCAGAATGATTTGATTAAAGAAGGCTCTTTGTAGTTAAAGTAGGGTTTTTTTCTCTTTTCATCTACGTAACGCCATGTCTGGACATGACTGTCAACATCAGCTTGTGCTTTATTGAAAGGTTAAAAAATAACTTTCACATCAAAGCTGGCTATTTTCAGTCATTGTGAGCTTACTGTATATACAGGTTGACTTCAATGAAATCTGTTACGTAACTGAAATGTAGAGGAGTATAGAGATATAAAAACTGACAGTTCCTTATTCCATCTGACGCACACAGACGGGTATTGATGGTAGAGGGAGTTAGATGATACCACACTTTTAATATTGTTTTGCTAAATATATTTCTTTTTAAGGTCTTTTCTAGATTTAATTTAAGAAGGAAATCTTTCAAGTTATCCTAAAATAAACCGCACTTTCAAAACCAGCCTGCTGTGAATAATAGCTACAGAATGTTTTAGCAGGACCAGGACACTTTCAGCTCTATCTCGTGTGGTACAGTGTTGACCCCTTGGTGTATAATGCATCTGCCTATCAGCCCTTTGACTGTTGGGAATGTGCCAAGTGATGGTCTGTGGCAAGGTTTTCTTCTCTGGTAAATCTAGAGTTTCATATTAGCCGGTGTGCCATTATGCGCATGTTTGGCTGTCCATGTCTTACAGCGGCCCATTTCCTTACAGCATTTATTAATGTAGGCTAATGTTGGTTTATAAATATGCCATTGTTCATTGTTAATTCATGTTTGTTCATAATACATGATTGAATGTATTATTAATGTATATTTTGAACTGTTATTATTAATGGATAAAATGTATTAGTATATGTAGAACATACACTATTGTTTAAAAATTGGAGTTTGGTAAGATTTTAGACATGAGATTTCTATAGAAGTTAAAGGAGAAGTTCACTTCCAGAACAAAAGTTTACAGATAATTTACTCACCCCCTTGTCATCCAAGATGTTCATGGCTTTTTTCTTCAGTCGTAAAGAAATTATGTTTTTTGAGGAGAGCATTCAAGGATTTTTCTCCATATAGTGGATTTCTATGGTGCCCCCGAGTTTGAACTTCCAAAATGCAGTTTAAATGCAGCTTCAAAGGGCTCTAAACGATCCCAGTCGAGGAAGAAGGGTCTTGTCTAGCAAAACGATCAGATATTTTGATTAAATGAAAGTTCAGAATAACAGTATATGAAGAGTTCAGATGCAAAACCAGCTAAAAGCCATCTCGGTCAAAAATGAGATAATGATACTGAGTGAATGCTCCTGACACATAGTATACGTCC
>JAHKKF010527007.1:0-10623 GCA_019740295.1 Labeo calbasu
TAAGTATATAAAACATAAAAGCATTAATTATAAATACATAAAATCTAATTCATTAAGTACCATATTTTCAAATAAATAAATTATATTAGATTAAGTACCTCCTGTTTGTAAAGTATTTGTACTTTTTGTGAAAATATTTTTCATATAAATTATAAAAATAAAAAAAAATAAAATAAAAAAAACTATGGCATTAAAAAAACTATATATATATAGAGAGAGAGAGAGATAGATAGATGTGACTTAAATACATGTATATACACACATACACACACTATTGGGCTGAATTTCCACCAAAAATAACTATATTGTGATATATACTGTTAACAAAATGTGAAATGTATCATACTTTGATACTTTCCATTTGAAATTCAGTTAACAAAATGTGAAATGTATCATACTTTGGTCATACCTCCTATCCTACATGTCATATCCCACATAAACTCTATCAATTTTATGTATTTCATACATTTGAATATGTCCATGGTGTAGATTGAAAAGGTTCAGGTCTTGTGTTTTGCTGTTGCTTTGCCTCTTTAGCAGAGATATATTGTTGCATTGTGTGAATGGATGTCAGCTACATATTATAGTGAATGTCAAAACGGGGTTGCTATGGAAACAGGGACATTACACACGTATCTACGCTACGGTGGCTATAGAGGTATATCCTGAAGGTCTGCTGAGGATACAACTCTCGAAAGATGTTTACAGACCATACGGGTCGCCACCGTACGTTTGTTTGTGTGTGTATGTATTAGCATCTCTTCTCTGATGTTTTAAAACAAACAAATAGCTTATATTTTCAGTCTTTCAAGCTACATACATTAATTTTTAACGCTGTTTGTGAGTAAATCTGTTATTGATGTATAGCAGGGAAAAAAAAGAGGGTTGAAGAATACGACTCTCGGATGACTTCAGAGGAGAGCACAACTGTGTCGAATCGATAGAACTTGAAATTTGAGGCAGTGGTCCTTCAGCGTCTGCAAACAACAAACCTTTTATAGCTTCGGTTTGAACTGTCCTCTACAGTGTCACAGAAAACAGCCACAGCTCCAGATTTATAATTGAAAAATTATGTTTTGTTGCATTGAAGCACATCGCATAAATACACATGCACAGCACATAACAGAAAGCAATTTCTGTTTTTATGTCCTGCTCAGTGTTTGGAAAGGTCGAAATATGCCTCAAAAGTAGATTTGTCACATTAATCAGTATGTTCTCACAAACGTTGTGTTGTGAACTCGAACAACTTGTTTTTTTTTTTATTTGAACAAACCACTAACCATAAGTACTTGTGATCAGAATTTAAGAAAGCACTCACAGCAAGCACATTAAAATGTACTAAAATAAACTGTCAGAACACCATAGCAACACCATAACAACACACTAAAACACTCAGAATACCATAGTAACAGAACAGCAACATAATAAACATTCGGCACACCGTAGCAACACCATGGCAACATATCAAAACACTCAGAACACCATAGTAACAGAATAGCAACATAATAAACATTTAGAACACCAGAGCAACACCATAGCAACATGCTAAAACACTCAGAACACCATAGCAATGCACTAAAACACTCAGAACACCATAGCAACACCATAGCAACAAGCTAAAACACTCAGAACACCATAGCAATGCACTAAAACACTCAGAACACCATAGCAACACCATAGCAACATGCTAAAACACTCAGAACACCATAGCAATGCACTAAAACACTCAGAACACCATAGCAACACCATAGCAACATGCTAAAACACTCAGAACACCATAGCAACATACTAAAACACTCAGAACACCATAGTCACAGAATAGCAACATAATAAACATTGGGAACACCATAGCAACACCATAGCAACATGCTAAAACACTCAGAACACCATAGCAATGCACTAAAACACTCAGAACACCATAGCAACACCATATATATGTACTAAAACACTCAGAACACCATAGCAACATACTAAAAACATTTAGAACACTATGGAAACATACTAAAAACACTCTGAACTCCATAGCAACATACTAAAAACACTCTAAACACTATGGAAACATGCTAAAAACACTCTGAATACCATAGCAACATACTAAAAACACTCTAAACACTATGGAAACACACTAAAAACACTCTGAACACCATAGCAACATACTAAAAACATTTAGAACACTATGGAAACATACTAAAAACACTGAACACCATAGCAACATACTAAGAACACTCTAAACACTATGGAAACATACTAAAAACACTCTGAACTCCATAGCAACATACTAAAAACACTCTAAACACCATAGCATCATACTAAAAACACTCTAAACACTATGGAAACATACTAAAAACACTCTGAACACCATAGCAACATACTAAAAACACTCTGAACACCATAGCAACATACTAAAAACACTCTAAACACTATGGAAACATACTAAAAAACACTCTGAACACCATAGCAACTCAGCAAACATAGCAAAACCACACTAAAAAACTAAATAGACATACTAAAACCACTCAGAAACAATAGCAACAGCATAGAAACATTTAGAACCCCATAGCAACATGCTGAAAACACTCAGAGTACCACTGCAACTGAAAAGCAACCACTAATAACTGCCTGGAATTGTGGCTGTAGCTTTATCTTCAGAAAAGGTACAAATCTGCTCTTTCTTCGTTCGTTCTTAAACTCTTTTGGACTTCCTGCAATCAGTTTCTCTTTGAGTATCTTAGCACAAGCACCTGATCTATTTGAGTGGGTCAGGTGAGGTGTAGCTGTCAGAATGTCTGCTCTCTCCTGACGTCTGTGTACTTGCTTTCTTAGTGTGTAGGGCGCAGGGGTCAGGCTGATGGGCTTCATAGAGCCATAGGCCGCTGACACCTGCACCTTTAGCTGCTAATAGGTGCCGGGACATCTGGCAGGAGCTTCATTTCCTTCTGTTTAAACAGACCACTTCTCTCGGTGTCATTCTAATGGCAGTTCTGCCACATCTCCTCAATCTGTTTGTTGGTTTACTAGACAATATTTTGCTCCATGACCAGCCTGTTCATCTGTATTCCGGTGATTTCCCCCATGCGTTTTTTTTTTTGCGATGTTCCAGTGACCTCACCGATCTTCTCCCAAACTCCTTCCATATGTGCTTGCTGGAATGGACCGTGTTCTTTGTTGAGACGATCTTTCACTCCATGACCTTTCCTCTCGTCTTCCAGGAGTCCAGACGTGCTGGTCTTCACCTGTTCTCCCCTCTATAGCTTGTTTCTTATTTTTCTCTATCAGGGGTTCGGATCAAATAGAGGGTCTCTGAAATGCATTGATTTAAGTTTATTCCTTTTTTGTTTCAAGGTTATTCTAGTGTTGCAATGTGTTTTGTTGATTTTGAATCATTTTTAATAAATTTCATTTTAGATTTAGCGTAAAATAATAGTCCCGTTTTAAATGGAAGCTGCGAAAGGGTTATTTGTGGTGTTTTGTGGTGTTTCACTTGCTTCTTTAACATAACTAGACCTGTTTATGCTGTGGACTTTTTAAAAAATCAAACTTTCTTCCAACAAAACAGGCAAAAAAAATCTCATAGACTTTCATTGAAGGAGAGACCCAAGCCGTATCTGCAGACCAGAATATCATAGAAACTCTGGGATGAGCTCTTTTTACCACCTGAGCCTTCAAACAAGCACCACTCAAAAATCTAGTTTTAATCTGCAATCGTCCATATCAAACCATGTAAAACATCACACAGAGATCTGCGTAGCACAGCTTGAGAAGAGGCTGTTTTTATTGTTGTCACAGGTGCTTTTCATGATCCAGTGATCCACGTCTGGAGCCTCTGGTTTTTAATCTGCCTCTAAAGAGAAATTGCAGTGGCGTTATACAGCTGTAGCGTCCCAACATGCATCTGATTCCTCATAAAGCAATCAGAAAACAGACAAGGCAGTGCGAGGGCTGACAAACCTTCACACCTGACTTACTGTAGGAACCCACAGTGCATTCGAAGTTTATTTGCGGACGAAAGAGAGAAGAAACAGGCTCTTATTCAGTGAAGTCTGGGACCGTCTTTGGCATGGATTATTCAAAAGACAAATAGTACAATGTAAAGTTTTACTGCACCCCATTTATCACGAGGGCAGTTCTGCATCCGTATGCTTCCTTATGTGTTTCCTTTTCCTGTTGTAGAGCACATATGGCCTCTGTTGTTTTTTTGTGTGCGTTGTTTCTTTCTTCATTTATTTATTTTGTTGCATGATTCTTCCTCAAGATTGGATTTGAAATCTATTGTGGTCTGGATTCTTCAAGCTTTTTTTCCCCAAACAATATTTCTGCAGAGATTTGCTGCGTTTACTTTAGCGTAAGTGTCATTTGTTTTGCTGTGCAGCGTGGTGACATCTCAGACCCGCGTCCGAGCTTTACTTGCCGGGGAATCCTTTTTCATTATTGCGGGATTAAATATTGATCACAGATTTAAGTGTCTGTAACAGCAGCTTGTGTTTAATGCATTGTGAGCGCTGTCTCGAAGGAATGCATCACAGAAACTCCAAATTATTTACTTCAGAACTGTTCTGAAAAATCACTTCGTACTTAAACATCTGCTAGATGTACATTAGGACTTGGAATAGTTCACACAAAAATGAAAATTTCCTGATAATTTTCTCACCTCCAGTGCATTTAAGATGTATAAGTAGGTCTTTCTTCAGCCGAAGAGAATTAAGGTTTTGGAGGAAAACATTCCAGGATCTAATCCAAGTGAATGGTGCTTACAGTAGACCGTTATTAACAGTCCAAAATCCATATTTAGGCAGCTTTAAAGTAATCCACATGACCCTGACAAATACAGTCTTCTCTACCTCAACGATTAGTCATTTTCAGAGAACAGTTAAAAACTGTATACTTTTTAACTACAGATGTTCGACAGATGTTTGAAAACCCGGACGGAATTCGCAGAATCCAGTCACAAAAAATGGAATTTACTGTACAACGTGGAATATCACAGAATTTGCCAAATTTTGGACGAGGAAATCAAAAGCAGTCACTATTTAAATATGAATACTACATGTTCTGTGTGTCTCTGTGTTAATGGAATTAATGGTTTACTACACATATACTGAAGCGCTTGTGACGCTCACTGTGTTTTCAACCTCTGCCGCCTCAATGAGTATGTGAACACATAAATAAACTGCTCTGAGAGTCACTTCATAAGCATTTTACCATTTCTTTTTTAGAAAATCTATTATCATATGACATATGAAACTTAAACTTCTTCACAGCAACCTGTCAAAATAAAAGTTTGGTTTAACTTGAGAGAAATATATGACTTAATGTAATGATAGTACTACTGCTAATAATAAAATTATTATTAAAATGTTCTTTTTGAAGGGATATTTAGCAGAAAAATTATTTACCAAAATTTATTTACTAGGGAAAAAAATAAAGAAATAAAATAACAGAATATATTTTTAATAAAATTAATTAATTAGAGATGCTTTTGATTATTAAAATGGAATCAAGAAAATTAATGAAAAATACAAAATTTGATCAAAATAAAAGTGATTTAAAAAAAAATTAAATGTATTTCATAGAGCTTTAAACAAATATTGTTAAACTTTTTATACATTGACGTTAAATTGTCTAAGTTTTATGATTTTAATTGATTAGACGTGCTTTTTGATTAATAAAATGTAATTTAACCATTACAACACAGTCTAGAAAAATTTAAATGGAAAAAACAGAATTTGGAAAAAAAAAAAACAGAATTTGGGGGAAATAGGACCCTACATACAAGTTTGGAACAAGTTCAAAGTGAATAAATAATGACTTCATAATTTTCATTTTTTGGGTGAACTATCCCTTTAGTAAATAACATGATATGCTAATTAATTAATCAATTTAATCACAGTTAATCAATATTTATGTCAAGCTTTGCTTCATAATTAATCAAACTGGTAAATGGTGACACAAATGACTTGAATTCTGAAAGGATTTCTACTGTACTCATCGCCATATGTGACCCCAAACCACAAAACCAGTCTTAAGTAGCATGGGTTTATTTGTAGCAATAGCCAAAATACATTGTATGGGTCAAAAGTAACTATTTTTTTTTAAAAGGTTTCTCAATATTATTTTATTTGATTTTATTTGATTTTATTTTTGCACCCTCAGATTCCAGATTTTCAAATAGCTGTATCTTGGCTAAATATGGTCTTATCAAACAAACCATACATCAGTGGAAAGCGTATTTATTCACCTAAAATCATGTGTAAATCACAATTTTAAATAAATTACCCTTATGACTGGTTTTGTGGTCCAGTGTCACATACGGTCGGCATTATCGGCAAGTGCTCGGCCCTGTTCCTCACACCAATCTGAAATGCTGGTAAAGCCTGAAAGACCAACAGCTTGCATGTTTAATCTTGATTTATTTGTACAGTAAACTCCTGACATACTGAATTAGTACTAATATTTATATAAATGTAAATTGAGCAATATTAGCCAGAGTACTTGAGCCTTCCTACAGGCCTATAAGTCATACGCTGAGCGTGTCGTGTATGTGTAGGCCGTGTACCGTGAGGACGAGGACCTACAGACCTGCCAGGTGGTTATTGATGGTCAACACTCTCAGCGAGGAGTGTAATACTTTTAAAATCTCATCATTTACTCCCAGACACATTCATTCTCAAAGGTTTCATCAAGAAAATTAATCCCAAGGCCTTCTAGATCATAAATTCACCTCCGTCCAACACAAATAATATTTCCCTTTTAAAAAGTCATGTCAGATATTGTCAGTTTTATACGAGGAACTGATTTTAAAGATGGTTTTATTTTTAAACTCCATAGAACTGATTCTTCCATGAAGAGGATGCCTGAGGAATTTTCTAGATTTGAATGGTTTTCTGTGTTATTGTCTCGCATGGATTGCAAGGGAGTTCATATACACAAGCAAAAACAAAAGTTGAAGCTTGTGGAGTGTTGTGCTGCTGGAACACAGGTGCATTGTGGGGATGTTGGTTTAAGTCGAACATATAAGACTCTCTCGACACACGCAGCAGATTCCCTTAATCTCATGGATTGGCTGATATTGATGATTTAGCAGATCTGCCCACATTCCTACAGCCGCAGGGCTTTCGCTGGACTGCAGACATGGAAGCGCTGGAAGCTCATATGTGTACAAAACAACAGGTTTTTTGAGATGAATAAATACAGCTTCTGTGCACACGCTGACTTTTTAATGCGGCACAGAGGTGACATACAGTACGTGTATTTGCATGTTACACTGCTAGACAATCAGACACTATGCCACTGGGAATTATGTTGAAATTTGTATTTTGATTCGTACATTTATGTGGAAGATTTACATCTTTAAAGCATTTTCTTTTTTCTTATTTAGATATTAAAACAACATTAAATTGACATTTTTCTTTTAATTCAACATGGGAATCTCTGTTAAGAGAAATAAGGTTGATGTGATGAGAGGCGACTATTAGAGCTGAAGTTTGTGCTTATATAGTGTATTAAAAAGCATATTTTTAGTGTTAGATGATGAAAAAAATTCACTTTGTTCAAATTCACTGGCGTACAGTGTATCAGACAGAATGCCGCTAAAAAAAGAATGTTTTACCCAAAGAGTATTGTCAAAATTTGTATCTATTTGTATCATTTTTGGAGTGTTTTCTGGTTTTCTTATAGATTTTAAAACATTAGACATTTTTCTTTTAATTCAAAATGGGAATCTCTGTTAAAATAAATAAGGTTGATGCGATTAGATTAGAGAGGCAAATTAAAGTATTAGAGCTTAAGTTTGTGCTTGTGTATTATTGTGCGTTAGATGATGCAAAAAAAAAAAAACACTTTATACTCATATACATTGCATCAGACACAATACCGCTGAAAAAAAATGAGGGCGCTATGAAATCTGTTTTATTTTTTCCCAAGTTTCATTTTATTTTTTTCCAAAATTCCTTTTTTTCTAGACTCCGTTTTAATGGTTAATTTAAAAAATACTTATCAAAAAACATGTCTAATCAGTTGAAATCAAGAAACTTCCACAATTTTTATTAAAAGTTTTACAACTATTTTTTTTAACATCCTATGAAATACATTTGTTTTATTTTTTACCAAATTCTGTGTTTTCCATAAATTTCCTGGATTCCATTTTAATGGTTTCATTAAACTGTAATAATCAAAAACATCTCTAATTAATTTTATTTAAAAATATATCTCTGTTTTTTTCCAGAGATACAGTGTTGTGTATTTACATTTTTATACAAGGAATAATTTTTTAATAATACTTGTATTGCACTGTATTTTATATAGAATCATTTTCTATTCTTAACTGTTTTTTTTTTTTTTTATTAACACAATAATACAAAAAGTGAAACCAAATTAGGGTACAATAATCAAAACATCAATAAAAAAAATTCTAAAAATAAATAAAAAGCAAGAAAAAAACAATGAATTCTTAACTGTTCTAATTCATTTTAAATCAAATTTTAAATAATCTTTTGGAATTTAAGTTTTGGAATTCCTTGTTTTGTACTGTTGTGATTATTTTTTATGATTTTTTAAATTCCTTTTATGTAAAACACTTTGAATTACCATTGTGTATGAAATGTGCTATATAAATAAACTTGCTGTGCCTATTAGTAGTATCGCGAGTAGTAGTATCATTATATTGAGTAATATATTAGTCACAATTTCTTCAAGTTAAAACAAACTTTTATTTTGACGGGTTGCTGTGAAAACCTTTAAGCTTCTGTTTGCATATGATATGACAATAGTTTTGCTCAAAAGAAATGTTAAAATGGTCATAAAGGTCTAGATATGAGTTCATGTACTCATATAATGAGTCAGCAGAGGCTGAAAACACACACGTGTGCTTCAATGTGTAGTAAACGAAACTCTGTTTGTGCCATTCATTCACACAGAGACACGCAGAGTATGCAGGATTCATATTTAGATGTTTTGTGTTTTTGTAGCTTAATATTCACAGACACTAGTCCATATCACGTTTTGATTGAAGTGTACTGACCTACTTTTGATTTATTCATCAAAATTTGTCAATTTCTGTGACATTCCGCGTTATATAGTGAATTTTGTTTTTATGACTGGATTCCGCAATTCCGTCCGCGGTTTACCTTATTGTCAAAATTTATATTTGATATGTACATCTATGTGGAAGATTTACATTTTTGCATCGTTTTCTTATTAAAACAACATTCAATAGACATTTTTCTGATGTTTATCTCTTTACAAAGTTTATCAGATTTTTAAAATAAAACATCATGCTTTCCCAATTATTCACTGACATGTAAGCAATGTGTGTTTGCGTTTTTATTTTGAACAAAAATCTATTTTAAAACTTGCTGTTTATTGGTTTTATCATCTTTTTTTTAATGGGAACATGAGTTGTATAGTTTATGTGCAGTGATCTGCTACTCTACTAACTTTGTTCATTTATACATTTGACAGTATTCTCGACTTTGTGTCTTATTGTATTTGTAGTGATTTGTAGTGTAGTTTATTCATCTTCAGCAGGATTCCCGTTCTTTGTTATTGTTCAGTGGCACGAGGGAAATCCTGAAATTCAGCACATTGTTCAGGCAGGAGCGCGAGCGTGCGTCGCGAAGCTTTTAGTGTATAATTCATATTCCTGTCATTAACAGCAAAGCGAGGTCGCAGAGGGCACGTGTAAATGACCTCTCTCTCTCTCCGTCCGAGCGGCGCACGTGTCAAAAAAGGACAGCGTATCTTTAAGGCCGTCTCATTCTTAATGAAAACGGCGAGTTGCAACGGCCTCTGATCTTGTGTTTTAGTCAAATAGAACTCTACGCTTGACTGACAGCTCTGATCTAAAGCATTTAAGTGCAAGTTTTGATCTCTCTGCCTTTGATTAAAACTAATGAGCTCATTTAATTCAAAATGGGAATCTCTGATAAGAGAAATAAGGTTGATGTGATTGGATTAGAGAGGCGAATTAAACTCTTAGAGCTGAAGTTTGTGCTTATATAGTGTATTAAAAAGCTGTTGGCATATTCTTGTGTGTTAGATGATGAGAAAAATTTCATAGTAATTCATATTTAATCAGAAGAAATGAAATGACTAAATATAACATGGCTCTGCCTTTTCCCCAGAGTGATAAAGGACTAGTTAGATTTTAAATGACATTTAATTCATGTTCTCAGAAAGAAAGAGGGAGGAGAAAAAAGGCCGAGAGAGAAAGAGAGAGAGAGAGAAATGAGGAAATACAGCAGTCCAAACTCACAACCATATGACGGTGTCTATTCAACTACACTTTTATGTCCCAGGGGTTGATTTTATTAAAACAGATTTTTTTTCTTCTTGTTATATAACATTCACTTAATTTTCCTAGATTTTTTTTGTCTTCATTTATATTTGTCAAATGCATAATTTATAGATTTTACTCATGTCCAAGACCCAGACTTTCAATCCTAAACTATGAAAATTTCATCTTATCAGTAAAATGTACTACTATAGTGAAATACATATACACTATATCAATATTTACTGTGTAAAAATGTTAAAGGAGAACTTCCAGAACAACAATTTACAAATAATTTACTCACCCCCTTGTCATCCAAGATGTTCATGTCTTTCTGTCTTCAGTCGTAAAGAAAT
>JAHKKF010527008.1:0-13859 GCA_019740295.1 Labeo calbasu
ATACATTAAATATAAATAGTAATATTTATGCTGAAATCTAATAAATAAATAAATAATTTATATACATTAAACATAAATAGTAATATTTATACTGAAATTAATAAATAAATAATTTATATAAATTAAACTGATATTTATACTGAAATCTGATAAATAAATAAATAATACACATTAAACATAAATAATAATATTTATACTGAAATCTAATAAATGAATGAATGAATAAATAAATAAATATACATTAAACATAAATAGTAATATTTATACTGAGATCTAATAAATAAATAAATATTTGCTATACAAAATAAAAATAAATATTCCATGTTTATTTACAAAAAAAAATACTTAAAATTAATAATTACAAAAAAAAAATCTAATTCAAAATATTAATAAATACTCTAATGATATATAAATAATACTAAAACACTCGCCCAAACTTCTGAACGGTAGTGTATATAAATTTGGCAGATATTTTGTGGTTTTGTCAGTTTCACAAATATAGAAACTATACACTATATACTATATAAGTCGCTTTGGATAAAAGTGTCTGCCAAATGAATAAGTATGAATGTAAATGTTTATAACCTAGATTTTTTTACATTTTCTAGCTCGTGCAAAACCCAGCAGCATGATATTGCAGCTGGTCTGATAATCTTCCTGTTGAAGCCAATGCTAAAGTACTCTGTGTTTTTAGTTTTTATAATATTTCTTGGGAGTTTCTTAGCTGTTTCATCAGTGTTATTGCTTAGAAAGTTTCTAGCACATGTGCTCCCACTTCTGATTAAGCAGTTTGCTATGTAGGAACAATATTGATGGTGATGCAAACGTGGCTAATACATTTCTGTTTCATCCTCCATCATCAAATTCAAACGAATCTCCAGTTCAGAAATCCCAGCAGTTCACACTGTTTCTCTTGCTGAGGAAAGCGAGAAAGCCTGAGGCCGCTTTTGTTTAAATTTCTGTGTCATTTTGGGGAAGGCTCTGTGTGTGTAGAGCCCTGCTTTCACTGCTTGGCACGCTGGGCGTCATTTGCATCACTGACAGTAACTGCGCTGTTTTTGGCGCCACTGGATTGTCAGCGGACTTCTGGTGGGAGATCTGTCATCGCCGGCGTTTATGAAAATATGCAGCCCAAAAATTTCTGCAACTGTTGAGCTTATGGTAATGTGGAGGGTGAAGTCAGGTGGAATTTTTGAACTTAAGTGATAGAGTGTATCAGTGCACCTGCTCAAATACTCCACAGCAGAAAGGGGAAGCACCTCTCTCCCTCCCTCTCTCTCTCTCTCTCTCTCTCTCACACACACACACACACACACACATACACAAACACTCTCTCTCGCTCTTGTACCATACTAAACATAATTACTGGCATTACAAAACTGTAGATAACGGCCTTTTCAGTGCAAACTAGGTGAAATAATAGAAAAAGTGAAAAGTATTAATAAACAAATATAATTGAAGTAGAATAGAAGCTTAGGTAGTGATTGCCTTCTATAAAATAGAAGAATTAATTTAATTTAATTTGATTTTATCTTATTAATTTTATTTTAATTGTATTAGTATTTTAATTGTATTATTTGAAATGTTGCTGTTTGGTTGCTAGGGTGTTTTGAGTTGTTACTATGAAAGTATTAATAAACAAATAAAATAAGTTAATACAAAAATAAAATGCATAAAATATAAAGAGAAAATATTTTAAAAAATAATTTCATAAAAATATTTTATTTTTTAAAATACAATATTTTATGTGTTGAACAATAAAAAATTAAATAGAAATAATAAAAATATTTTTACACACATAAAAGAAAATAACAAATAAATTAAATTAAATTAATATATTATATTATATTATATTATATTATATTATATTATATTATATTATATATTATATTATTATATATTATATATTATATACATTACATTTTCTGAGGAAAACTTGAGTAGTCCTTATTTTATTTTATTATTTGAAATGTTGCTGTGTGGTTGCTAGGACGTTCTGAGTTGTTACTAAGAAAGTATTATTACACAAATAAATTAAGTAAATAAAAAAATTTAAAAAAATAATTAATTAATTAATATTTTATTTTTCAGAATAATTGTATATATATATATATATATTATAAAAAGTAAAATAAAAAATGTCTGAAAATATTACTAAATGTAATAAAATTACTATTATTAAACAAGTAAAATAAAATATATTCATACATTTTATGAGGCTTGAGTAGTCCTTATTTTACTTTATTTTATTATTTGAAATGTTGCTGTTTGGTTGCTAGGGTGTTCTGAGTTGTTACTATGAGTATTACTAAGTATTATTACACAATTAAATGAAGTAAATAAAAATAAAATAAAATAAAACATTAAATATTTTATTTTTCAAAATAATTGTATAAAAATATTTTATTTTTTAAAATAAAAGGTAAAATAAAAATTGTCTGAAAATATGACTAAATATAATAAAAGTATTATTAAACAAATAACATAAAATAACAAATACATCAAATTAAATAAAAATAAAAATTAATAAGAATTTTGTTTTATATTTTCATACATTTTCTGAGAAAAGCTTGAGTGGTCCTTCTTTTATTTAATTTAATTGAATTTTATTTTATTTTATTATCTGAAGTGTTGCTGTGTGGTTGCTAAGGTGTTTTGAGTTGTTACTATAAAAAGTATTATTGAACAAATAAAATAAGTAAAAAATGAAATAAAATAAACAAAATAAATATTTTATTTAAAAAAATAATTTTATAAAAATATATTTTGTAATAAAATAGATTTTTTAAATAAAATAATTAGATTTAAAAAATGATAAAATAAATAAAAAATTAAATATTTTTGAATAATTTTAAACAAATATTTGATATTTTAAATAAAATATTTGATTTAAAAAAATAAATAAATAAAAACTATATGAAAATATGATTAAGAATAATAAAATGTATTATCAAACAAATAAAATAAAATAAATAAAATTAAACAAAATGAAAAATAAAGAATTTATTTTTTCAAATATGTTTATACATTTTCTGAGGAAAGCTTGCGTGGTCCTTATTTTATTTTATTTTATTATTTGAAATGTTACTGTGTGGTTGCTAGGGTTTTCTGAGTTGATGCTATGAAAGTATTATTAAACAAATAAAATAAAAACAAAACAAATTAAAAATAAAATATATTAAATAAAATATTCAAATATTTTCTGTGGAAAGCTTTGGTAGTGCTTGCCTTCTATAAAATAGAATAATTAAAATAAAAATAAATACAATTATTATTAAACAAAATAAAATAACAAATAAGATATAGCTTGAGTTGGAATACAATTTTTCATATTTTCTTTTTTTATTTATTTTATTATTTGAATTGTTGCCGTGTGGTTGCTGTGGAGTTGTTACTAAATATTATTAAGCACATAAAATAAAAAACAAAAAATAAAAATAAAAGTATTAATAAATAAAAATAATAAAACAAAATATAAAATATTTTCAAATATTTTTTTAAGGAAAACTTGAGCGACGCTTCCCTTATGAAACCTGCTGTAGCTATTCCAGGGCTATGCAGTAAATATGTTTAGAGTATTTTTAGCATGTTGCTATGTGGTTACTAGGGTGTTCTGAGTTGCTGCTATGAAATGACACTAAGTCAACAAGCCGCATGTTTATGAGAAATCATTCATGTCTGTAGCACAAACAACACAGGGTGAGTTATGCAATGAAGTTTAACACTTTTGTTATGGCTTTGTTCAGACCATGAGCAATAGGAATACTGACACTTCACTCAGTAAACAGCACTAATGAGTCTAGAGATGAGACCCATCGCTCCGTCTCTCTCTGTATCTCAATGTCACACTCAAACACACACAGGCGCTCGGGATGCTGTCTGCCAAGATTACTACACAGCAAACTTGGCAGTGTAAATTCAACTCACATAGAGTTAAATTTAACTCCAAGAGATAAACAGATATTATAGTGGCCCAAAAAATATTTGGACTCTAAACATAATTTTCGCTGAATAGATATTTAATTAGCTGGTGACTTTTAGTGGATATATTAAAAATCCTCCTAATTTCCACTAATAAAAGACCAGCATGCAAACACATACTTCAACAACCTTCTGGAAATGCTATTACTTTATTATAATGATAAATTATATATATATATATATATATATATATATGAGAATACACACAGTCTTTTATTATATATATAAAATTCTACATAATATATATATATATATATATATATATATAGGATTTTTTATACATTTTTGAGTGGTCCTTATTTTATTTTATTTTATTTTATTTTACTTTTATTTTTTAAAATGTTGATATGTGTTTGCACGGGCGTTTTGAGTTGTTAATATGAAAGTATTATTATACAAATAAAGTAAAGTAAAAAATAACAAATTGAAAATGAATTTAAAAATATTTTTGGAATATTTTTTTTTTTTCATATCTTCTGTAAAGAAAGCTTAAGTAGTTTGTATTTTTTTTATAATTAAAAACAATTTTTCAAACAATGTTGTATTTATGTTTTATTTTTAGATTTCTTTGTAGTTACATTATTTTTTTAATATATCATTCATTTAAAAAAAATCAACATTTTAATGATAAATATAGTAATAAAATTTATATAAAACATTTTTATATATAGTTTTATGATATTTTGATTTTTTCATATATTTTCTAAAGAAAGCTTAAGTAGTTTGTATATATATGCAATTATTATTTAGAGTTATATTTATAGTATAGCTTATAATTGTCTACATTTTATTTATAATTGGATTATATAAAATAACAAGCACATAAAATAAAATAGTATTTGTTATTTTAATTGTAAATCTTTATTTTTTATTTTAAATATATTTTTGTGTTTATATATAAATAGCAAAATCAATATAATTATTATCAATAACGTAATTATTATATTTATTATATATAATAATTATTATAATAATTATTATATTATATATAAGATATATAATTATATTTATATATAATAAAATTTATATATAAAATTTTATTTATAATATTTATTATGGCATTATATAAAAAAAACAAGAACATAAAATAAAACTATTTGTTATTTTAATTTTAAATGTATATTTTGTTTTGTTTATATAAAATTTGAAAAAGTATTTATATATTTTATTTATATAAATTATATATAGCATAATTATTATTTAGAATGATATTTATAATGTAGCTTATAATTATATAAAGTATATTTATAATTAAATAAGTTATTATTTATAATTATATACATTCTGAATAATTTTTATTATGTTTCGGTGATTGTTTTTTTGTTGTTGTTGTTTTTTTTAGTGGGTGTATTGAAAGTTACTTCTCTTCAGTTCCAATAATGTTCCACCAACATGAACACAATAATTTTTATCTTCAATTTTGATCTGTTTTTGCTTAAAAAGTTTGCTTTTTTTAAAGTTAATGTAACTTTTTCTTATCTGATGCAATGGCATTCAGATATTTTCGAGTGTAGCCTAAGTTTGTAAAAACTTGGTGCACAGCGCATGTGCAGAAGATGTGCTCCTCCATCCGCCTGTCTGTCCTGTTCGTGAAGGTTCATCAGCTCTGCTGCGAATAAGAGGCTTTATGCAAAGTTTCCAGGAAGCATGTGACTTCCAGTCTAGTGCAGTAGAGGTTTTCTAACTACGACCACATCACATACGTCGCTAATTAGGCAGGGCGAGAGAGAGAGAGAGAGAAAGAGAGAGGGAGTGAAACAGAGCAAGAAAGAAAGAGTGCGAGAGCTGCAGTCTCTACTCATTCGCCAGTGGACCGCGATCAGTTCACATCTCTCTTCTCAACACATGCAGTCTCACATAGTCTGAGACAGACAGAGACAGACAGACAGATATAACGGCTGAGAAAAAGACGCCGGCAGACGCTGAAGGAGGTCAAAGTTTTCACAGGGACTGAAGTGGCATGGCTCAGGGCTCTGACAATAACGACACCAGCTACACCAAATCCCCCTCACCGGGCAATAAACAGGTAAGAGACACTCAACCAGCACCATGCAAACACACACACTCTTCACCAACCTCCTGCAAATGCATTTAAAACATTACTTTACTTACACGGTTATAATGGTAAATCATAAAAATAAATTTCATTTTAATTTACTAAATTGTGTAAATTCTATATATAATTCTATATATATTTATTTTTTCATTTAATATATTTTTGTATATATATATATATATATATATATATATAATTTTAAAATATTATAAATATTATTTATATTTTTATGATTATTTATAATGATTTATAAATATATTTAATGATNTTAATTTACTAAATTGTGTAAATTCTATATATAATTCTATATATATTTATTTTTTCATTTAATATATTTTTGTATATATATATATATATATATATATAATTTTAAAATATTATAAATATTATTTATATTTTTATGATTATTTATAATGATTTATAAATATATTTAATGATATTAAATATATATAATAAACATTTTAATTATATTATATAATTACATATAATCAAAATGTATAAAATAAATATATAAATAAAATAAGTGATAAACAATTTTTTAATACAAAATTATCTGATAAAAATGCTAAATTTTGCTTTTTTCTTGCCTGATCTTTATTTATATTAAATTGTAAATTTTAAAAAATATGAGCATTTTAATTATATAATTACATATAATCAGAATGTATAATAAAATAAATATTTAAAAATGTAAAAATGCAGTATTTTGCTTTTTATGTCTGATCTTTATTTATATTCGACTGAATTTACTTCAGTTAACTGGTGTTGAAACACATGTTACAACATGCATCTAACCAGACACAATGTAACATACAAAATTAGCATTAAGTTAAATCCACTTATTTTACTGCACATTTCACACGTATTTCCAACACTGTCTGTGAATGAGTACGTATGTGTCCGTATAGATTTGCACATGTGTGCATGAGCGATTATGACTCTGCTGAGAGGAAGTCATGAAGCTGGTGGTGATTTTAACCTCCAGACTGAACCGTTCACATGCTATTTCAATATTTATGAAGCTAATCAGCTTTAGTGTTGAGTAACTGACTCTAACTATAGAGCTGCACACAGCATCACGCTGTGAGAGAGTTTGACAAACGTTAGTGATTGTGAAACTGCCGTTAAGATGGCACGAGGCCATACGAGCTGAAGGTGATCTGACTTCAACGGCCACTACATCCTCTCTAACCTCGCCGGACGAGAGAGATGTTTATCACTGAGAGAGAACATGATTCAGACGTAGCAACTGTGCAAATCCTCCTTCGGTTTCTTTACATGCTTCACGCATCAGTGTTTGGACACTTAAGCCACACGTGAATGTCAGTGCATTAGCAAAATATCAAAACAAGAACCGCTTATTTTGAATAAAGACATTTTTCGAGCAGTCTGATATAAATAGGTTCAAAATGAAGTGTTGTGAAACTTATCTGTGATGTGCATGGCACATTTGTGAAGTTTTATGAGAACTGACCTCATACGTCTACTAAAAATAACCAAAATAGCAGTTGATTCATTGCAAATACTAGAGAAGTATGTCATGCCTGTAAATGGGTGCTAAATGCTTCATAATCTACACATAAAGCAGCTCAGCTGTAAAGCAGAAGTTTCTCTGAATTCACCTGAAACTGAGCTAGTCATAGGCATTCACACACCTCTGGAGGGTCTCTAATTGTGGGGAATTTGTCATATGGAAAAAGTCAGTCTGACTCTGATTCTTGTGGGTTCAGAAAAGGACGTCAGAGCACAGGGGCTGCTGGGGCTGTGGGAAAAGATTACCCTCTTGTCTCTGAAAATGTCACACCTGTCTGCCACAACATGTGATAAACATGTAGTCATGGAGGAGGGTTTCAACCAAAGTTTTGTTCTTTAATCTACTAGAATAACAAAAAACATCTCTGCTGAAGAACAGTTTAATGGAGAACAGCGTTGTTATCGTTAACTAAAACTACACTCTAAAAAATACTGGGTCGTTTCGACCCAATTTTGGAGCACAAAACCAGTTTTAAGTAGCACGGGTATATTTGTAGAAATAGCCAAAAATGCATTGTATGGGTCAAAATTATTGATTTTTCTTTTATGCCAAAAATCATAAGCATATCAAGTAAAGATGATGTTCCGTGAAGATATTTTGTAAATTTTCTACCGTAAATATAATTTTTGATTAGTAATATGCATTGCTAAGAACTTCATTTGGACCACTTTAAAGGTGATTTTCTCAATATTTTGAATTTTTAACTTTCAGATTCCAGATTTACAAATAGTTGTATCTCGGCCAAATATTGCCATATCCTAACCTCATACATCAAAACCTTATTTGTTCAGCTTTCAGTTTTTGGTTTTGTGGTCCACAGTCACAAATATGGACTATAACCTAATTGTTGAGTTAAAAATGGAAAGTTTTTTTTAATTTAAAGTATAAGTTAAAGTTGAAATAGCCTACTAAAATTATTAAAACTAACACGTAAATAGAAATAATTAAAGCTATATAAATATTGGTAACACTTTACAGTAAGGTTTAATAGTTAACTACATTATTTAACATCAACTAAGAATGAACAATATTTTTACAACTATGTTACTTTAAATAAGTTTGTCCTCAAAATATTTAATTTAAATATAATAACTTCGGACACAAAATGATGTTAACTGGTCGTTGTTTAGGCTATAATCTTGTATGTAATTTAATGTCAGTCGACATTAATATGTGACCCTGGACCACAAAACCAATCCTTTGATTTATAAATCATCTAAAAGCCAAATAAATAAGCTTTCCACTGATGTATGGTTTGTTAGGATAGGCAATATTTGGCCGCAATACAACTATATTGAGAAAATCACCTTTAAAGTTGTCCAAATTAAGTTCTTAGCAATGCATATTATGCATATGCATTGCAATGCAAGTTTTTATATATTTATGGTAGGAAATTTACAAAATATTTTCATGGAACATAATCTTTACTTAATATCCTAATGATTTTGGGCATAAAAGAAAAATCGATAATTTTGACCCATACTTGACCCATATTGTTGGCTATTGCTGCTGGTTAGATATGTTTTAAAGCATTGAAGCTGGGCCTTAGTTGGTCCTAAGGATGAGCTTAAACCAGCTCAAACCAGCTGCCATGCTTAAAAACATACCTAACCAGCATATGCTGATTTTTTTTTTTTTTACCAGGGAAGTCAAGGTTTAGTGCTGACGTACACATGAACTTCTGTGTGCTGGTTTTCAGGGTTCGTCGGACGACGTAAGGAAAGTGATGAGGAGAGAGAAGAACCGGATCGCGGCGCAGAAGAGCCGAATGAGACAAACGCAGAAAGCCGACAGTCTGCACCTGGTGAGAACTTCATCTTAAGACATTGTTCATAACACACCTGATACACGATCACATCCATTGACCTGCAAGAAAACAAACAGTCCATGTACTTGGATTGTTTAGT
Organism: Labeo calbasu; assembly: GCA_019740295.1. Taxonomy (NCBI): domain Eukaryota; kingdom Metazoa; phylum Chordata; class Actinopteri; order Cypriniformes; family Cyprinidae; genus Labeo; species Labeo calbasu. The sequence goes on from JAHKKF010527008.1 coordinate 9,479, forward strand.
GCTGCAATCTGCGACTTCAAAACAACCAGAAGGCACAGACACAGCCTAAAACAGTTTAGGAAATCAAAATAATCAATGTCTAGTAAAAACAACCAAGCATGTGAACATTTTAAGAAACGATTAAAGACAAATCCACGACGAGAGATGGCTGCGTCCAGTTGTGTTACAGGCGTGATGCTGATCGACTGATTGACTGTATTTACATGAAGCTTAACTGACCATGTGGTGATGCGTCACGGCTTCTGTCGTGCTTCACACTTGTTGTGGCTCTGGTCTTGTTTGCTTCAGATTCTGGCATTAATTACATCGCGTGGGTGAAACGCTCAGCTGAATCGAGCGGCCATGCACCTAGTAAATTCTCTGTAATTTAGCAAGAAAACAACAACAACAGCCCTCAAAATCTGCATGATTCTGATTCTTACAGAAATGCAATGCTTTGCATTCGTGCATTCAATTCCTGCTCTCTGAATTCGAGCACACGCCTGTCTAACAGTCGTCAAACCGTTTGGATTGCATTTGGCTCTTAGTCAAAGCCAAAACCCTCTATCACTTTCATTCAGCATCTGTGTTATATGGGTGTTTCCCTCTGGTATTACTCATGTCCTTTCACTCCTCTGATCATTGCACACTCTGTTCCAAGGACTCGACAGAACAGACCCTGTGCAGTTATGCTCATCTTTTCATCAACTACTAGAATAGATCCTACAGTCTTAAAAAATAAGTTTCCAAAAGGGGGTTTTCAAAGCAATGCTGTAGAAAACCATTTTTGGATTCCCAAAGAACCTTTCAGTAAACATTTCTTAAAAAGGCACATTTTCTAACTGTGAAGATCATTTTAATAATCTAAAGAATGTTTTATCACTTTAATGAACCTTTTGCGCAATGAAAAGGTTCCATTGGTGTTAACGGTTCTAAATGGAACCTTCGATGCCAATAAAGAACCTTTATTTTTAACAGTGCACGACTGATTTAAACATATAGCTCACCCAAAAATTGAAGTTCTGTGATCACTTACTCTCATGTTGAACGCAAAACAAAATAATTTAATTCATGCTTCTGGAGTCAAATTTTGCACGTCGCGTTCAGTTGTGACACCTGTGAGACATCAAACACGGTTTGAAAATGAGTATATGAAAATATGAGATTTGAAAGCTGCTGCTGAGAGGAGATAATCATTGAATGAAGACTTCAGTTGCTGGCTTCAGAAGATTTATTGAGAAGACCATATTGAATGGTGACTTGGATAAAAATATGGCTGTGAACGACAGACTTACAGACTGCATGCACTGTATAAAGATCCAAGATTATATAATTTTCATAACTGTTTCATGGCATTTTTGTCTACTGAAAGTTACTTTTGGAAAGACATTTCATCAGCTAAACAATCAATATGCTGTTAAACAACAGTACGGTCCATTACATGCTCTGTACTACTACCCCTCACAGTCTTGTTTTCATTCCTGTCAAAAATTAAATATACCGCTATGTTAACATGATGCACGAACATGATGCATGATTTTTAATGTAGTTTTTTCTACCTAATACATACCAATAAGTACATATCACTGCAATTTCCAACAGAAATGAACACTAGAGGTGTTAAAACAGCAAACAAGGTATGAATCCTGTGAAAAACATAACTCGGGCTAAAAGAATTCAAAGATGAGAGATCAAAAAACAAGCTAAAACGGCATGCTTGCGATTGCATTTGTTAAGTCACATTCGCTTTTGTTCATACTATCAGGTAGATTTAGTGCAGATGGTACGTTATTTTAAAACGTCATGGAGCATTAGAGTTTTAGCGCCACTCAATGGACATTTTAATTCAGATCTGCGGTGACGCGTACAAAACCAAAGTCAAATAAAATGTACCATATGTACGTTCATCTGTTCCAGGGAAAAAAAACAACACTGTTTTAGCACCACTCAGTGGACATTTCACATTAAATATGTCACAAAATGTACATGCCGGTATGTGTTTTCTCATCTTGCGAAAAAGTTTCCACAGGTACGTTTTCGTCATGAGTTTTTTTTGTCATTTTTAGTGTCAGCCATGGCCGTTGGAGCTGGACTCTTCCTAGTGTGCATACACTATAAAATAAGGTTGTGCGCGTTCAACTGTATGTGTGTGCTGACGCAGTTAAATGTCATGCGTTCCAATAAAAGACTTTTGGCCATGTTGGCCTTCCATACATATTGCATGCACTCAGCCCCATTTTTCTACAGTATACATGTAGCTGGTGCATGTGCTTTGAATATTTATTAATTAATTGTCCACACAGTTGGAAAAGAAACAGAAGGGACAGAACAAGACCAACAACACGAACGCTTATGTGAACAGATTAAAAGATACCCGCGACTCCAGTTACAAAAAAATTCCAAAGTCATTTTAGACATGTAGGAGAGAAAAAGCATAGACACTAAATAAGGAAGAATCTTTATAGTGTGCATACACTATGAAATAAGGCTATGCGTTCAACTGTACGTGTGTGATAACGTTAAAAAACCAAGCATACTTCACTCTCAGAAAAAAAGGTACAAAAGCTGTCACTGGGGAGGTACCTTTTTAAAAGTTTCACCATTGTGCCTAAAGGATCCATACTGGTACCTAAAATGCAAATGAACAGTGTGTGTTGACGCAGTTAAATGTCATGCATTCCGATTATAGGCTTTTGGCCCTGTCGGCCTTCCATACATATTGTATGCATTCAGCCCGATTTTTCTACAATATACACACAACTGGTGCATTTGCTTTGAATTTTTATGGACTAATTAATTGTCCACACAATTGGAAAAAAAAAAACGGAAATAGGCAGAACAAGACCAACAACAAACTACAGAGAACGGCAAAACATTAGACATCCAAGTTGACGAACACTTGTGTGAGAAAATGAAAAGATACCCATGACTTTAGCTTTAAAAAATTGCACATTTTAGACATTTTGGGGAGAAAAAGCACAGACACTAAATCAGGATGAATCTTTCTATTGTGCATGTGCTATGAAATAAGGCTGTGCATTCAACTTTACATGTATGCTAACATTAAAAAACAAAGCATACTTCACTCTCAGAAAAAAAGGTACAAAAGCTGTCACTGGAGCGGTACCTTTTTTTAAATGTTACACCTTTGTATCTAAAGGATCCATACTGGTACTGGTACCTAAAATGCGAATCAACAGTGTGTGTTGCGGTTAAATTTCATGCCCTCTGGTTAAAGACTTTTGACCCCGTCGGCCTTCCATACATATTGTATGCACTCAGCCCGATTTATCTACAATATACATGCAGCTAGTGTATGTGCTTTGAATTTTTATGCACTAATTAATTGTCCACACATTTGGAAAAGAAAGGGACAGAACAAGACCAACATTAAACAGCTGAAGACGGCAAAAACATTAGATGTCCAGGTTGATGAACGCTTGTGTGAGGAGATTAAAAGATACCTGCAACTTTAGTTAAAAAAGTTACACATTTTCAGACATTTTGGAGAGAAAAAGCATAGACACTAAATAAGGATGAATCTTTCTAGTGTGCATACACTATAAAATAAGTCTTTGTGGTCAACTGTATGAGTACGCGTACCCTAATGTTAAAAAACAAAGCATACTTCACTCTCAGAAAAAAAGGTACAGAAGCTGTCACTGGGTTGGTATCTTTTCAAAAGTTTCACCTTTGTATCTAAAGGATCCGTACTGGTACCTAAAACACGAATGAACAGTGTGTGTTGACGCAGTTAAATGTCATGCATTCCGATTAAAAACTTTTGGCCCCGTTGGCCTTCCATACATGTTGCATGTGCTCATCCCGATTTTTCTACGGTATATGCGCAACTCGCACATGCGCTTTAAATTTTTTTAGTTAATTTGTCCACACAGTTGGAAAAGAAACAAAAGAGACAGAACAAGACCAACTACCTAAGATGGCAAAAACATCAGATGTTCGCATTGACAAACTCTTGTGTGAGGAGACTAAAAAGATATCTGCAACTCTAGCTTAAAAACTTACACATTTTCAGACATTTTTGAGAGAAAAAGCATAGCCACTAAATAAGGATGAATCTTTCTAGTATCTAAAATAAGGCTGTGGGGTCAACTGTATGAGTATGTGTATGCTAACATTAAAAAACAAAGCATACTTCACTTTCAGAAAAAAAAATGTACAAAAGCTGTCACTGGGGTGGTATCTTTTCAAAAGTTTCACCTTTGTACCTAAAGGATCCATACTTGTGTGTTGACGCAGTTAAATTTCATGCGTTGTGATTAAAGAGTTTTGGCCCTGTTGGCCTTCCATACATATTGTATGCACTTAACCTAATTTTTCTGCAATATACGCGCAGCTCACATATGCACTTTTAATTTTTTGCACTAGTTAATTTGTCCAT